>JAMKCH010032869.1:0-58238 GCA_023653785.1 Ophioderma brevispina
AACCCAGCCCTGGGACAGGTAGTACTGGTTACCAGGGTACCAGTAGCAGGCCCTCAATTAAAACCTAACCTGACATTGAGAAAACCTGAACAGACATTGACAAAGTAATAATATAATTAAGAAAGTAAGAAAATAATATATTATTATACAGATACACTGTAGATACATTAGTCTGATCCTGCCATTAAATAGCCAGCCAATTCATAACCATATCAGAAGTTATATATGATTGTAATAACAGCCTGTCAGCTGTTATTAGAGTAGGCCCTATCAAGTGTATGAGTTATTATGAAATGACCCCTCTCCCCAGTTGACCTGTAACATGACCCCTCCCTTGGGTTGACCTGAAACATGATCATCACATTCACTTTGACATGGTGGGCACTTTTATGGCATGTGATAAGTCTGGTCTAATGGTATGTTGATGTTATGGTAAATGACTGCTGTGGTTTTGATGGGAGTTTTAGTATCACAAATCATCCATCATTCACTTAAGGTTACAGGAAACATACCCATTATGATTTATGTTCTTTGTCAATTTGGTTCAGTTTTTATGACAAGTTAGACGAAATTTTAGACCTGCCAGGATATCGAGTGTTGAACATTTTGACAAAATGTATCTTGTCACACTGCATTTTTTCAGACATGACTGGAATATTTACATGGCTACCAGAGCTTGGATCCACACATTAAACAGAGCACTGAGGCCAACTTGTATTGTCCTTCACACTTTAAAACGATACATGCAATTTTTTTATAAAAATTTTTTTAAAAAAATTAGTACTCATAGAATATATAATAATCCTATGGTGTTAGTATGCACATAACTAATGTTATTTTTTTTTAATGTGTTATATAAGAATCTACGGGGTTTTTAAAACACACGTTTTTCAACCTGTTCTTCAAACCTGGAAGTTGAGCTATGGTGTCATCACTCCTCATCAATATCTATTCGATCGCGACTTCAGGCAACATTTTGATGACGTTTCACGAACAGGTAATAAATATTTCATATTCCACTTTCGCTGACGTATGGTTGACTTTTCATAGTGATAGCTTTAGCGATCTCATTAACTCTAAATACTTTAGATAATTCATCGCGTAGCGGCTTTAACCAAACTGTCATTCTGGAAAACAATTGAATATTCATAGCTCTTGTGTTAGCTTATGAATATGGATAATTAGGTTTATGACGAGTTATGGTGTACTGTTTCAATAATACGTCCGTAATGCAAGTGACGTGAAAGGGCACAAATGAATCATATGCATTGAATACCAGATAAACAACGACCATTTAGTTTTACAGTCATACGTGAAATAGCCGATTGTTATAGTTATATAAAAGCTTAACTTTTATTATTATTAAGTTTTATCGCACCAGTGTAATTTCGGGGAGTAGAAATCATTCATGCAGTGACACCATCGAATTAGTGTATATTCTGAGAAATACTAGGAATTCATGCCAGAACATAAAAAACATAACAATCCAGTCAGCCTGGGGCTCAGGCATTAAAAGGAAATGAGATTTTTTTGAGAATAACAAATTCAATTTGCACTGATGGGTAGAATCACCTACGAGAATGTTTAAAGGTTTCTTGATGGAAAAACACAAACCCGAATAAAAGAAAACTCCAAAAAATGTTTTTGCACTGCCTGCTATCATAATCATTGCGTAGAAAAGCATGCTTTAATCCATTTTAAACAGAAAATGCAAATGACATCTTAAGGATCTATTACATAACAATGGCGTATTTATACTCTGTCCAGCCAGTCTGACGTGCGACGCGGGCGTATACATTGTACCGACTTTCCACAGCGCGCGCGTACGCAAGGCACAAGCGCACTACAACTGAAAGGCGCACTGGGTACACGTGCGCGTCTCAACTTCATACGTCAGACAGACAGTATAGCTTATTCACTTCACGTGTGATCTATATATTTTTTAAAGAGGACCTCTAATAGGTGTGGTATCCCCATGGTGTCCCCGTTACATCGTGACATGAATTTGTCAAATTTTCCAGACAAAACAATGCCCAATTATTTTGAAGCTCTCCAAATTTCTTTCAGACTACAGAATGAAAGTTATGAATAATAGTGTGATTAAATAGGGTCACTCTTTGATACAAATTTGACAATTTCATGTCACACTTTGAGTCCAAGTTTCATGAAATAACCCAATTATGAAAATTGCTCTTCTGTTTTGAGTGAAAGCCTCCTTAAAAATCCGCAATCCTATCAAAAATTTCTGTCAAATATCAACTGAAGCTTATACATCATCACCTGATAATTTTGAGGCACTAAGCACAAGAAATAAGCTAGAAATAATCTTTGTATAGGTGATGCCATACATCAATGTGTTACCATCACAACATGGGTGAAATATTATGATCTGAAATTGATGAGAGGCATACTAATTATTTGGCCATTTGATACCCATTTTATCATCTCTCTAGCATCATATTATATGGACCTAAGCAGAGATATCTCATTTCACTTGGGCGATCAGGCATCCATTTAATAGCCTCTGTATCAGCTGCTTTGATGACTTATTTTTGGCATCTTACACAGGTTATATAGATTTACCACATTTTACATTAGCAATTTGTGGAAGAGACTTTGGATGTAGCCATATGGCAATATGAGAGATTACTATTTTGATGACAGATAAGATTTATGGAAGTGTATGTATTATGGTTCCAGTGAACTTTCCATCCAATGTAATTGCACAGCAATATTGCAGAATAGAATGCACCAAAGCCTAACATTGTCTGCTTGGGGTCCTGGGGTCTCACTTTGGGTTTGTTGGTTTGGGTAGGGATGTGCGGCCAGATGTTTGAACCACTACCCCAAAAATATACAAAAAATTAAACAGATTTGCTATCCATCCTTATAGCTAAAGTTGTTGCACTACCAGTATCTATACCGGTGATATTAACTTAGCATGAGAGAGTCTAGTGAAAAAGAGCAGGACTCTTGATCATTAGACCGTTGAAAGTTGTGAGTTCGAGCCCCGCCATGACCAACTTGACAAGTTTGTGTCCTTGGGCAAGACACTTTATCTTGCTTGTCTCACTTCACCCAGGTGTAAATGGTGCGCCG
The DNA here is from genome assembly GCA_023653785.1 of Ophioderma brevispina. Classification (NCBI taxonomy): domain Eukaryota; kingdom Metazoa; phylum Echinodermata; class Ophiuroidea; order Amphilepidida; family Ophiodermatidae; genus Ophioderma; species Ophioderma brevispina. Next base: position 3,100 of record JAMKCH010032869.1, read on the forward strand.
TTATATTTGGCTGTCAAATTTTCCATATGTGAAAATGTTATTATCCTAGTGACAGCAGAATAAATATCATATGCATTCAGACTTAATTGTATAAAGTGCTACTGTAAAAGTGGAAATATTCGCGCTACATTAATTTCCGTGCCTTTCGTGCACTTCCGTGCAAGCGTGAAGTTAAAAGAACATGCAAAGATATTTACTTTGTGTGTAAGTTTATGTAGGATAGCCGAAAAAAGCAAATTTAAAAACAAGTGAAAATGCTAAAAATTGCAGAAGTGTGAAACAATTACATGCGCAAAAATTGCCTCTTTTACAGTATGCTTTTATAAATACTTGCATTTATTTATTTACCTTTCTATATATCTGTGCTAATAACATCTTGTGAGTTATGAATAGTTCCCATATCGATCCTATATCAGGGAGGATTTTTAAGGAAAAGGGTACAAAATAACATGATTCTGGATGTCAGACTTAGTGCAAAACATGCTTTGGTGGAGGTTTTGGGGCACGCGCGAAGCCCCAGAAACTTAGTGAAATCTAACTGTTACAATGTCATATTTGAGGCATTCTGGCAGCATTATGTTTCCAACTTGTGGTTACATGCATTCTCTAATAACCGGTGATGTAAACGGAATATTTTGTAACAATCATTTACTGCAACCCTTTAAGTTTTCCAATTCAGAAAAATCGCGGAACCAATTAAAGAGACACTGGCCACATTGAAAATAGCGCGCCCTTCAAGATTTGGTTCAAATCAGATATTTTTGCATGGTTGTAAAGCCTTTATAGCCTCCCTGAAATGATTAAGACCAAATCAGCGTCCTTATGGGTAAACATAAACGATCTTAAAGTTATGTCCGCCGGCGACATTAATTGCAGCATACACAGAATGGTGTTAACACCAAGAAAACACTGCCGCATGCATGTTTCCGTGCATGAACCATGTTTGACGGGTTCGTGACCTTTGTGGTTTTAATATCAATTAGTTCTAGTCTATGATATTCTGTAATAACACATTGTCGATTAAAATTATGGCAAACTTAAATTTAGCCTACAAATTACCTGGATGTCCTAACCTCTTATTAACGTCCTACTTTTGAGTATGGGGTTATTTTTATGTGTTAAATGTCTCTCTATTCTTTTCCTAAGGCCTAGATTATCATTTTGAGAGCAATTTGAAGAAATTTCATATTTGTGAAAATGTGCCATTGCCGCTTTAATATACCAGCAGGGACTGAAAATTATAGAAACCCTTCTGGTGCACATAAAATCTAATAGTGAACACTGCTCTCCTTTTTCACACTAACCCTCTGGCTTTTGGTTAGGGCCCTGGCCGCAAGTGGGCCCTTTGGGACTAAGCCTTGAAGAATCAAGACCCATGGCTTATTCTTTTTGCCTGAAGTAATGTAGTGAGAAAGAACGTTTTTGTTTGAAGGATAGAAGATTTACATATCTAGAGATACATACAACTTGTTTTGAAAAAATGATAAGACACAAGTTAAAACTCCAACAATTTACATTTTAACCAAAAAAACCACAGTATTCACAGAGCAGATGTTATACACGCACCCTGTGATTTGTAGCATTTTTTCTAACACCTGCCTGTTCTAAATATGTTCTGTGTATGTTTAGTATTATGAATTTAAAGAATACAGCCTGTCTCAATATCAAATCTCAACATAAGTCATTTTGTGCATCACATTAAAGAAAAAAGACCACGCTTTCCAATACTTTTTGTTCATCTCATTTGCTTGTTTCAATCAAGAGTTAACTCCAGTTTACTATAGAATGCAAAAATCGAGTTTGTGCCATTTTCTGGTTGAGCGAAAATATTTAAACATGAGTTTTTTGTTCACTTTGGAACAGATCTGAAATTCTTCAAAAGGGGGATTAACTTCATAAAGAAACTTGAAAAAAAATGCGAAAACAGTTACATAATTGTGGAAATTATCTCCAGTAAGTTCTGGCTTTAAGATAAAGTTTACAACATTTGATATGCTGTTGATTGTTAGAAGAGAAGCATGACCATATAGCAGGGGACTGTGGTGAAAGAGTGTGCGCTTCCGGATAAAATTCTGAATTTTTGCACACAAGTACTTTAGGCATTGATAATCCATACAATTGATGGAAGCACTTGCCAACCCCCCTTAATGGCCCCCAGCTTGGGTTTCAAGGTTATACAGGGGTCAAAAATTTAAAATTCTCCGAATGTGTTAAAAAGCACACCATGGTGTTTGTCTGGTTACAAGGATTCCAAAAAGGTATAGTTTACACTATCTATGGCTTATAGTTCCAGAGTTAAGGGGTAGAAATTGTAAAAATGGTGAAAAAGTCAATTTTGGTGTGTACATGGATCGAAAGTTAAAAGTTGCTTTGATTCAGTTAATATGTGGTGCAAATTGTTTCCCTAGCTTAAAGGATTGAAATAAGGAATAGTTTGCCTTATCTGTTATGCTTAGTTTTCACGTTATCCAAGAAAATAGGTCACCGAATAGAATCCAATAGCTGCCAATAGATGTTGACTTTATTCGCCATTTTGGTTAATAACCAGACACGTAAGATAGTCAAAACACCTAATATCAAAACTATTCCTATATTTCATTCTATGAGCTAAACCAACAATTTGAACCACATTTTACAACCATTGGAACAACTTTGACAAAATTGACTTTTTTTACCATTTTTACAGTTTTTACACAATAATTCCAAAACTATTAGTCATAGGTAGTATAAACTATACCTTTTTGGAATCCTTGTAACCAGACAACATCATGGTGTGCTTTACAACACAATCGGAACATTTTACAAATTTTACCCCTGTGTAACCTTGAAATCCATGCTGGGGGTCACAAAAGGGGTGTGGCAAGTGCTTCCATCAATTTTTTTGATTATCAATGTATAAAGTACTTGTGTACCAAAATTGACAATTTTATCCAGATTTGCACACTCACATAAGATCTGTGCACTACCGTCCCCCACTAATACAGCAACCCCCATTTACTTGGAGGAGAGAGTTTTTATGCTCTTGAAGTATAACAAAAGGCAACACTATGTGATTTGCTTTCAAATTTTTATTGACTTCAACAATTAGTTAATGAATAACAATAGCACAATATTTTTAAACCATTTCTTTGAATTTGGAGTGTTTATTTTGATTGCAATGATATTTCTTCTGGCATGATTTTAAGAGATACCAATTTTGTAATAATTCAAAGCACTATTTCATTGAACATTCTCAATATACGGGCAGCCCCTGGTTGGCATAAAATTGCTAGATATGGGTTGCCATATGGGTTAGATATATTAAAAGAAACTCAAAGATTTTTTCATAACACTTGGGTCTTAATGGGTCTACTTATTTTTCTGTGAAATCCATGAGACTATATTTTGTGTGCAATATCCCTAACAAAGGTGTTAAGGTTTGGAACTTGGGCCTCACATTATAATCATTATAATCTTAACACCCCCCTCCCCTGGGATTAACATCACAAGGCACTCTTTTGTGAGTCACCTGCCTCGGCAAAACAAGCCCCCTTACCCCATTTACTATCCTACCATAATGGACCTGGGGGGCTAGTAGATTTAATTGACTAACGCCTGAGGAACAAGTGTGACATTCTGATATTTTTCACCTGGATCATCACCAATGCAGAAGAAATAGCACTTACTATTTTTCCCGGGCCCATGTTCCATTAGTAATACCACACCGTGCTCACACATAGCCCATCTTTTTCAATTCATCACACAGGCCTGACATGGTTCTGTTTGTTCTAAACCATATGTGTTTAAGTCCCTCTAGTACGACTTTGATTAGATGCATGGCTCACATTTCCTACAACTCGCACCTTTAGAAAAGCCCACAGGAGATGACGGACTATAAGTTCGGAAATAATAAACCGTTAAGCAAGCACAAAATCTATCTCAATGCCCAGGATGGTAGTGTGGCCTCATTTCTTATAGTTTTTAAAAGACAACATCTTTACTCTTAAGATTTTGTTTCGCTCAAGCACTTTAAACTGAAAGTCTTGAAAGAGCAAATTAATTTGTATAGTGGAAAGATTGTATGGTGGATTTTGAGGTTCAAAAGCTTCTTGGGCCTAGAGGGGTTTACAATCCTTACCTCTTGTCCTCAGTGGATGTGCAAATCTGCAAGGATGAGTAAACTAGGTCTTATTATTCCCACTCTGCACAATTAAAGGAAAGAGAAAGACACATTTGGGTTATAAGAAGTTACAGCGAGCAAGGAAAGATACTGCGCTGTTGTTGAAGTTGGCAACATCTACCAGCTTGGAAGTTGTTTTAATATCATCACGTACCCATAGACTCTTGTCTCTCACACCGCTTAAAGGTGCATTTCGTGATTCCAGCACCTTCTGTTTTATTCATTGTTCACTAGATATCCTTGAGAAAAGCTTATTCACAACTTTTTAGCTGATCCCGACTTTGCAGTTTTGTGTTATGAGCAAATGCTTGTTTCCCACGGTCCCATAGGCCACTGTGCTATAATTTCTAAAAAATTGCAAATTTCTTACAGACACAACCGAATTTGCACATAGGATTTGGCACACATGGATTAATGTTAACGGTTCTGATGATATGAAAATCTCAACTTTTTTGAGGTAAGTCGGGGGGACGAGGCTGTGGATCACGAAATGCCCCTTTAAATCTTATGCCAGCAAATGGAGCCATTCCACTAGGTGACATAACAGTTATTGCTTCTTGTCTCTTTCCTGATCATTTCCTGGCTTGTGCATAGGCATATACCCTTGCAATCACAACTTTTTTGATTTCAAGGTATAATTTCATCAAACTTTTCACACACCCACTCTGTATCATATTCCGGCCGTTAATGGAATAAAGCACACAATACAAAGTAGGTGCGAAGGGTAAAAGAAATTGAGATTTTGATATCATCTGAATCGTTGGCCCAAGATAGTATGTGTGCCTAATCTTACGTGCAAGTTCGATCTACTCTAGAAGAAATTCATAATTTTGTATTTTCTGTCCATAAAACTACAACACAGTGACCTATGGGGGCAGTGTGATACAAATTTGCTCGTAACATCACAACTCAACAGTGGCGTAACAGGCGGGGGGCAGGTTGCCCCCCCCCTGATAACTTTGGCCGGGAAAAAATTTGCAAAAATCATGCTAAATCAGCCGTTTTTTAGCCCTCTGACTGGGAAAAATTGGCCTTTTGACCCCCCTGATAGGGAAAATTTCCCAAGACTGGGAAATTTGCCCCCTCAGAGCGGGCAGGCCCGTTACGCCACTGCAACTCAACATCACAATCAACTGAAATTCTGGAAATAACCTTTTCTTGAGGATATCTAGTGAATCATACACAAAAATAAGTGTGCTATGATCACAAAATACACCTTAATATCCGGCAATTGGAATATATCACTCAGTCTTGTCCGGGTCTTGTTATTATTCATACTCAAAATCATGATGCTTGAAGTTGAAGTTGTTTGAACTCCATGAATGCTACCTGCCGAAGGTTACAATTTGCCTTCGTCCGTATTCAGAGCAGAACATGGAAGCGTCTGTCAGCAAAATTTCCAGACACTTTCAGCTACTTTTTTTTGTTCCGTAAAATCACAGAATGTAGTAGTGTTATAATGAGAAACCATATTCTAGAAGTTGGGGAAGAAGGTTTGACGAAGTTTTTCTATAGTTGAAGGGGTGATGAACCAGAATTTTTGGGTCAAACCTCTGGGAAAACATTGCGGAGAACTAACTTTATTGGAATTAGTACTGCGGTAAATTTGAAATCAAGTCAAATTGTGTTTACTGTTACGCCCAATGTATGTGTCTCATTATAAGGATTCAAAAAGTATCAGTGTGTATAGATTCCGACCTTAGTTAAAGGGCAACAGCCCTGATGAGGTTCACGGTCATCTGCGGAACCAAAAAATACCACTTCTCAGATTTTGTTAAAACTGGTGTCAAATATGCTTTGGTCATACTGAAGCAGAAAATTCGTTTCAATTCTTTGGATGACAGGTCTGGCTAGCAATTTTGAGGTCAGGTTTTGGGGACCCCCTATAGACCATGTAGACCCTGTTACTGTTTTGCCTACTAATTACGAAACTAAATGCCAACATTGTAAAATAAGGCAAGATGAACCCACTTTGTCAAAGTTGAACAAATTTGGGGCACTGGCTAAGATGAGTCATCCCCCAGGATGACCTTGAACCTTAAAGTGCAAACGAGAGATTTCACATCTTTAAGGGTCTCCAAAAAATGACAATGATATAAAGCTTCCATCAAAATATTCCAATCTAGAAGAAAATAATGCTGAGAAAATGTTCTTGCGTACAAAAATTATGAAATTTCTTATTTGTATGGGAGCAAATATGAAAATTCAGCCTATGCTTTTATATTGAAATATAGGCAAATCAAAAATCACTTTTTTCTCTTTTTAAGATATTTCTGTAGCAAATACACGGCAAGGAAATCTATTGTCTAATCTATATGAAATTACTATGATGACACAAATATCTGGGTGCCTCAAAATCTTTGTGCACCTGTAATAGGGCTGTACTGGTTTCAATCCCCCAGTTTGTATGACATGATCTAAAATCACTTCCAAGTCAGTCATTTTTTAATGTGCATACAATACAATCAAAAAATCCCTTTCAGATAACTATTTTAAAGGCACTATCAGTGCTCCTTGAAAAGGTCAAAAGATTTAAAATTTGAGTGAGTGAGTGGAGTGAACGCCATCGAGCCGGTCGGCCCTCCCAACCCCTCCTCCTCAGCCAAGCCCCTGGAGGACGGTGTCTGGGGGTGTGCGTATCGGGAGTGGGCGTCCGTTGCACGACGCGTTGCCGCGCAGAGCGCGCGGCGTCGTGTGTCGATCGTGGTTGGGGGGCCCGCGGAGTGTATGCCATGCTTGGTGTGGCGGGGGACGGGGGGGGGAGAGCGAGCGAGCCCGGGGGGGTGGGGGGGTACTCAGTGGAAAAGGGTAGGTACCTATGTGCGCCGATATGGGTCATTATTTCACGCCTTACTATAACAATGGGTCGTTTTTTACACCAGGCTACTATAAAGACTGGGTCACTGTTGAGGTAATTGCTACTATATAAATGGGTCCCTTTTCCATTTTTTGGTCGCATTTTACTATGAAAATGGGTCGATTTTTCTGATTCGCTAAAACCCACAATGATGAAATGGTTTTGTTGAATGTTCTGATTTTGGAAAAAGTTACTATGAAAATGGGCCGAATTTTGCTAAAGATTACTATAAAAATGGTGCGAAATTTCAAAGGCAACTATCGTAATGGGTCGAAATTTCTGGACCAACTATATAAATGGGTCAATGGTTGTTAAAATTGCGTCACTATATACATGGGTCAATTTTTTTACCAGGTGGACGCACATCCGTACCCAATTTTGGGTGACGTGAGTGAGCGAGCGAATGAGTCATAGATATCATAGATATCATTTTAAAATAGTAAATTTTAATACCAAAAGAACTTCTGAAAAATAAAGGTCCAGTGGCCCATCGCTGCGAGCCTTTCGGTCCCCAGGGACCCCAAATTGTACCAGAAGTGGTCAACTTTTTGCTATCAGAAGAAAGCTACTATTTTTCTCATTTACCCATGTGAAATCTTAGGCCAAAGGATGTTAATTTGGAGGTTGATGAGTGAAAATATGCCGCATGTGGTTTGCAGCGACACTCTATTGACTTACAAAATCAAATTTTTAGGTCCAACATCAAAAACAGGATGAAATATCGACACAAAAATTTACAGATGGAGTTTTGGGTTAAGTACCTTTATCAAGATGACAAACTTATCTATTAAATCAGGCATCTTCCTTAAACAAAACTTACAACTCTTAACTGCTCAAATTGCTGTGGTTGAAATGGTTTTAGTAAAGCAATCCCTCTCAACCTAATGATGACCTTGAATCCAAGCCATGAACTTGACATCTCTGGGCCAACCTTTAAAATAGCAAACTAATTGCGACATGACCACTGAACTGAGCCCAGCCAATTTGGGGAATCATTGGCCTGACTATGAATTGACGAATTCTGCCATATCATTCCTGCTCTAACTTAACCTGAGTATTGTAAAATGGAAAATTGATGTATTTTTGTGCTATGTGACAGAAATAGCTTTAGATTAAAGATTTATTTTCTAATATCCATGTAAAGGCTATGCAGTACTTTTTTTTGGCTATCCTTTTTGCATATTCTGAATTTTCATAAACGTTGCGTGGTCCACAAAAGTTGATGAAATATATTGTGGCACAAAAATGTCCATTGTGATGCGTAATTACCTGGAATATGAGTGAGTCTGCCGCATCAAATGATTGGGGAAGGAAGGTTACTGTGCTTAACCTCTGCCCCAGTCTGTCATGGAATGTGGGACCATTGCTTGTACAGGTAAACTGACAGCCATAGATGTTTATCGGCAAGAATATGTGCTGTGTATTTTGGGGGTATTGGTGTTACGGTTAGTTATTTCATCTAGCATATTATGGGTTAGCATACAGTGTTGTAGGCATAATTTTTCACTACTCATTTTTCATTGCAATGCCGTATTCAACTACTATGCTATACTTTGTCGGTCTCGAGTTTGGGGATGACGTCATGGCGCAACTTTGCATTCGCTCTAGCACTTCGATTGTGCCGCCTTAGTTCGCGTGCGTAAATGCTGCAATTTCAAGGTCGAAACGTCATTTCATGGGTGCAAAACCTAACACGCGCACGTGACGAATGAACGTCACCCCCAACTTGAGATCGAGCAGAGTATAATATTGATGGATTAATCTTAAAATAAGTTTTTAATCTCAATATTAGGAAAAAGCTGAAATTTAGGATAACAATGAGAAAAAATATGGCTTTTCATCTGATGAAAATTGATAATAACTGATTACTACTTCAGGTTAAGGCAGGGGTCCTAGCGGGAATCGGACAACCACCTTTTTATTGCTGATTTGACAATACCTCCAAGCAAGGAGTCCCTTTCAAACAATGACATATGAATGTTACTGCAATACAGGTCTAGTGGCACAGCTTTCCAAGGATGTAGCCCGCACCTTTCCAGTCTGCGGGGGAAAAATCCTGTGAGAGAGGAATTTATTCCAGTCAAGGATATCAAAAAAGTCTCAAAGTCGGACTGTATTCCATCCAGAAGGGGGGGGGGGTGTGGTTGGAGAGCGAGCCCCGCACTGATGTACTCGGTTGCTAGGTCATGGGCGAGGGTATTTTCTGGATAGACTAGGTGATTGTAAAATTAAATGTGTACTTTCTTAAAGGAGAACCTTATCAAGTATAACTTATACAATATATGCTATAAAAACAATATTGAAACACATATGCGGTGGTTTCATGCGAAAACGGAATTATACTAAACCATAAAAAGAATTTAAAAGCATTTTGTTCTGACCATGCGCTATTTGAATTCGCGATACGGATATGGGATAGTTTCAGGGGCGGATACAGGATTTGAAAAACGTCAAATTTACGGGGCGGCTGAAAGGCTAACTTGGCCAAAAATGGGCTGTTTTGCAGAATACGGGAGGCGCACGCCCTCCGCACCCCTCCCTAGAGGCGCGCTCTGGTATTTGTGTTATGCGATACGGACGGCACAGTAGCGGAATACATCTTCACACAAGATGATCTTCATAATGTGTATCCTATGCAGGTATGACCTAAAAGTTGAAGGTCGTATCGCCATACAAGTTATACACTAGGCGCGATTTAAATAGCACTGTCAGACTAGATGGTTTAATTCATGTTTAGGTATTAATTCCGTTTTATGAAACCACTGATATGTGGTCAATAATTATTTTATAGTTATATTGTTAAGATATTCATTGTACGGGGTTCTCCTTTAAAGATTTTGGACACGAGTATTTCACTGAAGCATGTTTGGACCCCCCCCCCGCAAAGTAGAGAAGAGGAAGAAATATTGTTAGGCCTACTACTCTTTTTCATTGTACGTGGGTTCAGACAGGCAAGAGAAACATACCAGGAAGGGTTATTGAGAGACATCTTTCGAATGACATTATATTTTGTGTTAAAAAAATTACCTTACCAGTGGCACATTCTACAAATACGTTGGAAGATGAAAAATAGAATCCCCACTCCCTAGGTATGAGAAATTGGCTGTGCAGTATAGTACATATATGCCATGGCCTCAGACGTCATGCCTCAGATATCAAGACTCAAAAGTTATGATTACATTTTAGCTACATTTGGGACTAGTTCATTGACAGTTCTCTGTTTGTTCAAGTCAGTTTCAAACATTTAACACTGCAGAAATCAAAATTACATACTATGCTATTTATAAGTATTTAATCATGCTATAAAATGTAACATTAATTCCACTGACAGTGGCAGCTGAAGAAACAGTCATAATTATTGTAGCATGTTATATTTCAAGAGTTTTGTGAATCACTACTAAAGTATTTCTAGAACAGCATTAAGAAGAAGAAACACTGACCCACACTTCCCGGGTCATCTAAACTGATATCAAGTCATAAATTTATCACAAGATAATTTGAACTTGTGTTGTGTGATTAACATATAAAGGTTTAAAATAGGAGGAAATATGAGGAGCAAATGTAAGTTGTAAAGAGCAAATAACGTTGGACAATCGGTGCAATTGCAAGAGGACAAATTTGAAAGTCTGATGCAGGGCCACAACGAGTGATAGACCTTGATACAGAATGAGCGCAGGCCCCAGCAGAAAATCCAAAATTTAGGTGGCGGACATCTGTATGGTACAAGCAGGTGAGTAACCAGGTCAATGGTTCCGAGGGGGCAATTTCCAGGTAGGTGCCAAAAAAAATTATCTGAAACAAGCAAAAATTTCCCCCCGGTCGCAGAGAACAGATCCGAAAGGGGTGATTTAAAGGCTGACTCAGAGATTTTCAGATGAGGGCGTCCCCAATTTTCAAAGAATCGTGTTTTTAAATATTCAAATGCTTGTCCATGTGTGAAATAGCTACGCTCAAAATTAAAGCCTTCATATTAAAAAATCACAAAGTTGTTATAAACTTCCGAATCAGAAATTTTTATTAATACACAGATCCTATTGCCGAATACTACTGTATAAGTTTCGGCATCAAAACGAAAGATCGGATTCATCTCAAACTCAAAATGTGCATGTTAGGTTCTTTCTTTAGTCTAAGTGAATAGTTTTATTATGGACACCAACAAATTATATTGGTCGAATCTCTGAATCAGCCTTTCAATAGAATATGGTTTTTCTTTCCCCTCAAGACGTTTTTTTCAGAGTGGGGCACTCTGTCCCCTCTTCCCCCACCTGCTCCGCCACGGTTAAAGGTTGTATGGGGTTCTCGCAAAATTTATGGGATTGCAGAACAGGGAGTGGAAAATTTAGGGATATGGGGGTATATTAACATAACCCCTCCATCCTCCTGCTTACGTCACTATAAACAGTACCATAATGAGAATAAAACTATGATATATTTCTGTCAAAAATGCAGTATAGAGTAGTGCATTTAAAAAGTGGAGTTACCATAAATTTGACCAAAAAAACCATTCTAATCAAAAGAACAATTTGGCCTGCCCGTGATGATGACAAAAATAGGACCGCTAGAACTCGCCTTGTGGGTAGGCTTCATATGACCTTGACATCAAATATGAGGTTTCTGTGTAACCATAAACCAAGTGCGGGTTCCAATTGAACTTTCAACTTTTCAATTCAGGTAAACTTTACATTTTCAGCCTAATCTTACAAACTTGACCTCATTGAACTTTGACCTTGATATGACATTTGACTTGGTATATGACCTCTAACCCTATCAAAAATGAGTATTACAGGAAAAATGTTAACCCTTTTCAAAACAGACAAACATCAAACAGACAACAAACAGTGGACAAAGTGATCCTACGTGTCTTCTTTAAGGGGCATTTCTGGATCCCCAAACCTTGTCCCACGACTTACCAAAAAAAGTTGCAGCTTTTAATATCATCTGAAACCATAACATAGTATTCCATGTGTAGACTTAATCGATACCTTGCATATTCGGTTCATATCGGTAAGAATTCACATTTTTTTATTTTCTGTTTAAACAGACAGAAATTATAGCATAGTGGGATGGCTATGGGACCTTGGGAAAACAAGCAATTGCTATTAACACAAATTTAACCGCACGATCAGAATAAACTCAATTTTGTGATTAAGCTTTCTTAACAGTAAATTGTTTTTAAAAAAAACTAAAAAATTAAAAAAAAAGGTGCTGGAATCACAAAATGCACCTTTAAGGCAGGCGACACAAAATCCTGTATTGTATGTTAGCAAAATCCCCCTTTTAAAGTGTAATCCCCTTGGTCACAGTTGTTAACCTAGATAGCCCAAAATAATCAATTCTTTTTTATTGGTCGTGATCCGGATGTTAATGCAAATACGGTGAAGCCGCGTTTTGTAGAGGGGGGTGTGGCAGGTGGTGCTGGGAATTGTCATTGACCGTTTCACGAGCTACGAGTACGACGCATTTATTTTCGGGGCTCCTTGATTTCCTTTACGCTTGAGCTCGATTCTATAATATGTCGCCAGATCCAACTGTAAAGTGCGAGAGGAAGTTGGTGTTGAGCCAGCAAGAGCAAGATATGCTAGCGGTCATTCTTTTTTGCCCCCCCAACAAGGGAGGTTAGGCCTCCAGTTCTAGTGGGGTCTTTAGGATGGCATTCTGACATCTTGAAGAATGCAGTGGGTGGTCTAAAGGACTATGTTGACGAGAAGTAGCTGCAACTAAAAAACTCAAGTTTGGAAAGAAATAAAAGCGCCACTAAATACAAAGGCACCGTATCCCGTGTAGGGAATTTAATGAGAAAATTGACTGAGAAAGTGGAGAAAGCTATCAAAAAGATACAAAAAGGGGAGGAAAGAAGGGGCTGTCGCGGATTTGGAAGCCACGTTGAAAGACATTAGAGAAAGGAAAAAAACACATAAAAACTAGAGGATAAGGCCGAATTGGCTGGAGCTAGTGGAGGAGATCAAGCAGAGGATCGCGACGATATAGCGAGACGAAAAGAAAAATAAATCGCGAGCACAAAGCAGTTGCCGTAACGCAAGGTTCGAAGCCTTCCGAGAGGCTCGCGGCGATCCAGCGGCCCTTATAATGACCGAGAAAGAGAGCGCTGAGACTTTGCCCTAACCCGCATCTAATTATGCTGCTCTAATTTTCGCAGGGTGAGATCAGATTCAAGATTTTCACAGTTAGCCCGCGAGGCCTACTGGACATCTGTTTCACCTGCGGGAAGCAGGGACATTGGCGCAGGGCATGTCCAGAGTGGTTTCAGTCATTTGCCAAAACCAATGCAACCAACAAGACAAGTGGTACTTCTCAATAACCGCTGTCAGCTTTAGATACACCTGTGATTATTGGGACCAGTGACCAGGCAAAGGATGCGTCTAAAGTCGGCGTTGCCATGGACAAGGGAAATCATGGAGGACAAGTAAAGAACATTAGGTTGAAAGGATTGAACTTGACAGAAGAGGATGTGATACAGAATCGGTACGACAATGAATTCTACTTATCTAATTTCTTTGAGTATGACAAAGGGGGTAAGAAGAGAACCGAAGAAGAACCGATCAGTGAGAGGTCGTTGACGGCCATATTGATTTTGGAAACAGATAGAGGCGCCGAACGAGGTTATTCAAATTATAAAGCATGGGTATAAGATTCCTTTTATATCCACTCCGCCTCCCATGTTCATGAAAAATAATAAATCGGCGGTGATATTTTTGTTCGTCAATGATGCTGTTCTTGAGCTCTTACAGAAAGGTCTAATAGTTGAATCTCTATCTCCTCCCGATATTGTGAACCCATTATCGGTATCTATACAGAGTTCTGGGAAAAGCGGCTAATTTTGGACCTCAGATATATCAACAAAAATGTACTGGAAAGAGAAGATCAAGTTTGATGATTGGTGTGTAGCTGTGGAGTATATGTGTAAAGATTTTTCATGTTTAGTTTTGATTTGAAATCGGGCTACCACCATATAGACATTTTTGGTGATCATAGAAAATTTTTAAGTTTTGCATGGGACTTCGGGGACAGTAAGGGTTTCAGGTATTTTTCTTTCCAAGTTTTGCCTTTCGGTTTGTCATCCGCTCCTTATATTTTTACAAAGTGTTTACGCCCATTAGTCAAGTATTGGAGAGAAAAAGGGTTCTACATAGTAGTGTATTTGGATGATGGGTGGTGTACCGCCAGTACGTATGATGAATGTGTTGACATAGCAAATCTGTTAAAGAAGATTTGTTAAAGGCTGGTCTTGTTCCTAATAAAGAGAAATCAGTCTGGGACCCGGTCAAGAATATTGATTGGTTGGGTATGACTTGGAATACGAGTAGGCTCCTTAAAGGTCATAGATAGACGTGTGTGGAAAATTTGGAAGGACAGACAGATTTGCTGAAAACAAATGCAAATGTGACAGCCAGGCAGTTGGCAGTCTTTTGAGGAGGAAGAGTTATTTCCCTTATGCCAGTAGTGGGAAGAATGGTACAATTGAGAACCAGGTTCTCCAGTATGGTAAATCAGCGTATCATTGGGATAAGGTCTTCAGGATTGCGAATGACAGTCCAATTATTGAAGAGATTTTCTTTTGGAGGATAATGTCAGCAGACTCATAACAGAATGTTATTTGAATATTCTTTACCACAGGTTTTGGTCTTTTCCGATGCGAGCCACACAGGCTACGGGGCCGTGGCGACTGTTGTCAACAAAACAGATGATAGTATGAAATTCAGTCATACTTGGACTTCCGAGGAGTCTGGTAAGAGCTCCACTTGGAGGGAATTGAAAGGTGTCGCACTGGCGATTGTAGCTTTTGGTCCTAGATTAAAGGGAAAATGTGTTAAAGTGTTTACAGACATCAGGGGTGTAGAAGCAGTGCTTTTAAAAGGGAGTATGAAAACTGATTTACAGAATTTGAGTGTAGATATTGCTATATGTGTCTAACTATGGGGATAGAGTTGCAAATAAATGGATACCAAGAGAGGAAAATACTCAAGCAGATGAGTTGAGCAGAGAAATAGATACAGATGAGGGGGGTCTCACAGATATTTTTCAGTTTTATGAATGGTATATGGGGGCCCTTTACCGTGGAACAGATTTGAGGATGAATTTAATGCTAAGTTTCTGGTTTTTAATTCTAAATTCTGGTGCCCGAATACAGTGCAATGTTGACGCATTTTCCCTATCGTGGGAAAAAGATACAATTGGTTGGTTCCCCCAATTGTATTAGTGACCCAAACTATTTTAACAGTCAGCTTTCAAGAGCCATTTTTTTTACTCTGGTTATTCCCGATGGAAAGCCGCGCATCATTTTTGGGCCTATGCTGTATTTCGAATAGATGAGTGTTTTTTCAAACATGGTAATGGAAGTAATGAATTTGCACATCCCAGAGTAACATATTTGTACAAGGTAGAAACCGTAAGTCAGTCTTTGGGACTAACGGTACAGAAATTCAGTATTATGTGTGAATTTGGATGGCAGAAGGGTTTGAATCTGACTAGAATTTGTTGACACACTGGTATAACACTTACATACACCGGTCGTGGATACAGATAGTATCAGTAGACTGGGTCCATTGTTTTTGATACATCGGACACTGGTCGCTTTCTTGAATGTGACATGGTCGTATAGAGTTAATGTGGATTAAGAATTGTTGCTGTTGTTGTTAATTGCAGGGAAAGACATATAAAGGTTACTTTGGAACAAGATTAGGACTGCATCAAGGGCAGAGGGAACTGTGGAAAGATATCAAGATGCTAATAGCTGCCTGGAAAGTTTGGTGTGTGTTGGTTTGCATAAGATAAATCCTGAATCGGACAGCAAGGAGATATTGCAAGGTATAAGTTGAATATATACAATACAACGCTCCGGTCAGCAGAATGAGATCTGCGTTTTATTACGGGATTAATTGGAATTTAACTGTTCTCTCTCCTCTCCGGTTTGGTCGGAGGGGATCCGTGCAACTCTCCAAATTTCCTTCATTTATTGTTCGACAGTGTTTCGTAGCCGTATACGGCTACTCTAACCCCAGGGTTTCGGTAGCCGTACGGTAAAATAGCCGCGGAGTGTTTCGGTAGCTTAACGCCCCATCCTTAAGGACATCGTACTAATACACATATTTCAAGTAGAGCCGCAAGCCGGGGATGAGTTGGTGTTGGTCTTGGCATTCGACTTCAAAGCAAGCAAGTTTTTCCTCTTTAGGAAAACATATGCATGGTTTATTTAGGACACCAACAACGACAAACATATTCAATGAAATTGTTTAAAAGAATTTTACCCTCCTCTTGTTTCAAGAATTTGGACTTGCATTGTACTTTGTAGAATTAACAAAGTATGGTTTTGAGTACTGGTATCGCTCACACACCACGACACAAATGACTGTGCGGCGTTAGTAATTTGCATATCAAAACAGTGGTCAATAGAGTGAATCGATGGGTAGCTGCTCATGCAAACTTACCTAAATTTTTGAAAGTTTATTTTACCATAAGAAGAATAATATTAATGACTAGTCAGATCTTAATTTGAAGCATGTTTGAATTGGGGAACATCCTTGGTAAATGTCCGATTACTCCAACGTGTTAAAACTACAAATTGGAGGGCTTCTCAGATAAACAAAAAAGAAAAAAAAAAACACTACAGAATTAGTTTGAATAATGAACACAAGCGATAGTATTTACCTTCACGGCAATCAAAATAGCGCCCTTCCAAAAACTTACTAAAGAAATATAACTATGTTCCAAATCATATTAATTCATTAGAGCCATCAACACAATTTCGGTTTTAGTCTTTAAATGTAGATATGGATGTTTCTTGTTTGTGTGCTTGCCCTGCGGGTCTCTTTAAATATTTGTTAAATATCCTTGCCAGTACAGGGAATTCCCAGTCCGACCAGCGCCAGCGTGCTTGGGAGTTCAGACGTTTTGTGTAATGAGTGATGATATTCCATAATTATTTTGTTTCATAGCTCATCAGATAAGAATCCTTGATTGATTCATATCAAGATCACGTACTCAAGATAAATTCATGTATTCAACCATGTCAAATGGCTTTAATATTAAAAATGATCGGGAATAGTCTAAAACATTTAGGCCTACGTATAAATTACCCAATAGTCCACATTTGTATTAATTATAGGCCTAATGATAGCAAAAACCTTTTTCCTCATCTCGGAAAAACTGTTGTACCTCCAACACTATGTTTGGGATATGGCCATTTTCTCCTCGGCGTCTGTCGCAAGAACTATTTTGGAAAATATTTGCAATATAAGCATAACAACTTCACAAATAAAAAAACATAACACACAATTAGTCCTATAGTTCCATTTTTTTTATTTGTATAGTTCCATTGGTTCCCAAATTTTGAGAATACTTCGTGTCAAGAAAAGTACCGCGTATCGCCTAAATAAAACAAATCTTTAAAATATAAAAAAAGTCAAAATCGCCTGCCGGCCTACGCATAGAGCTGAAGCTAAAATCTTTTTAAAAGCCATTCGCGAGGGAAGCTGAGACAACTATTTTTTTTCCTAAATTTTAAAACTTAATTTTGTGTTTGAAAACGTCTTTTTGGTGTAATTCAAATTGTGAAAATCCTGAAACAAAAAAAACCTAGACTTGTGAAAATTAAGGTCATGTATTCGTTTCTCATTCTGCAAAACAAGGGTCATTCTGAGAAGACAAGTGCACCTCCGCTCCATAACATTTAAAATACCGGTATCGCCTAATAAAACAATCTTTTAAAATATAAAAAAAGTCAGAAAATCGTCGCCGCCGACCGCATAGAGCTATGAGCTAAATCTTTTTAAAAGCTATGCGCGAGGGAAGCTGAGACAAACTATTTTTTGTCCTAAAGATTATGAAAACCTTATTTTGGTGTTGGAAAACGTCGTTTGGTGTAATTCAAATTGTGAAAATCCTGAAACAACAAAAAAAACCTAGACTTGTGAAAATTAAGGTCATTATTCTTTTCCTCATTCTGCAAAAACAGGGTCCTTCGGAAGTAAGACAAGAATGCAAACTTCCTCTCAAAACATTGACTGTTTTGGAGTGATTTTTTTTAAATTACATGCCTACTTTTTAAAATATTTCTATTTTTTTTTTTTTTAAAATTAGTTTAATTTACTGTCTTCTGTTTGTATTCTATATAAAACCGTTCCTTTAAACGAGAACCATAACTCAATTCCCATGAGCTCTTTTAGAGGCACAATTTGTTTCTTTTATTAAGAATGCATATACACAATACTAGTGGTTTTTGGAATGTGTTTATCCAAATGTTACAAAGCGCATAAACACGACACTGACCAGAACATTCTTTCTCATCCCTCTTTAATTTTACATCCAAATTATTTATTTTATAATTCTCTGCAAGAGCAAAAGAAATAATAAATAGATAAAAATTTTCAACAGCTAACAGATTTCCTGGTAAGCATCTATGCTTAATTATTTTTGGTAATCGCAAAGTCCGCGAACTATCACTGACTATTGTGATCCTAAGTCCAATTCATAATTGCACATTTTATAATGATCACATCTTCATTGCGTAAATATACGAATTTCGCTTTCTTCTTGGGCGATTACTTTGTCTGTTTAATAAATATTACGTTCATCACGCATGACTGTGTCCGGTATAATAAACCGATCCACCTGTGGACACGCTCCGTAGCCCGTATACAGCTACCTAACCACAGGGCCTATTTTGGTTATATAGCCGTATACGGCTACGGAACCCTGGGGTTAGGTAGCCGTATACGGCTACGGAAACACTCCCTTTATTGTTTGATGGCTTAAAGAACACCCCGTTCCCTTTCTGGCTAAGCAGTTGTTAGGAAAGAGCCTATCACGGCGGAGAGATCGATCCTGTTAATGATGGTGAAGAAATTTGATGGGGATAATTTGAAACATATCAGGCTTTGTATCAGTTTCTCATGTTGCGTATGCAGCATTCCTCATGGTAAATGATGAACTGGCTATTTTTGCGTATTTGTGATATTGAACATGTGTGATTCTTGTAAATTTAATGAGAAATAAGACGACGGATCAGTTCCGTGATGGGGCTTGGGTCTTAGTTGCTAAAAACTGGGAAATTGATCCTGTCCTGTGGGTTTTTTATGTTGAAAAAAATATCTTGTATCTGCGGGTATAAGTGATTTAATTGCAGATTATTTTGTTTAGGGGGGGGGGGGGGGCAAAACCCCTTGTCTTCTGAAATCCCAATACAAGTTTGTCTTACGTTCCGGGAAACTGTCTTACACCAGATGCGGGAAATAGCTTGCGAGGAAGTATTTGGATTGTTGGGTTCATTCCAATATTTCGGCCTGTGCGCCATGGGGGGGTTGGTGGGGGGTGGAACACCCCCATCGGATCCTCAAAAGAAAGAAGAAAGAGAGGGGACGAGAGAAAGAGAAGGGAGAGAGAGAGGAGGGAGAGAGAGAGAGAAAGAGAAGAAAAAGAGAGAAAAGGGAAGAAAGAAAGAAACAAAAAGAGAATGGCAACAGTAGCAGATTTAGCATAAATCCAAATCTCACAAATATTAAAATGGATTCCCTCAAGCCAACTTGTTTTGTTTCAAGTTCCACGTAATCAAGAATGGTTAATGTGCCAAAGTTCCTTGTGATCAAAATGGTTAAAATAAATTTAAGAAACCACGAGCATGGCAAACGGGAGGGTAGCCATGAGCCATTCCCCCTAGTTTGGTCTACCCGGGTAGGGAATTTTCAGTCGGGAGCTAAAGTGGTCAAGAAAAAAAATGGTAGGGATTGCATGGTACCTAGCCCAGCACCATCATACTGGATAGTTCTTTTTGCGTGCCCATTCTTTCATTGAATTAATTCTAACTTTACCCTTCAAAAAATACCCTCTTAATAGCTAAACAATCAAGGTTCCAGGGGCTCCGCCCCTTGGATACCGGCAGGGCTCGCTCCTGCACCCACCCGTTAAAGACATTGGCATCGTATATGTGTAGTTCCCCCAGTAGTACAATCTTCCATTCAGTGATCAAGTTAGAAACCGTCTTGTCTTTGATTGATTACCTATTTACCCACTCAAAAGTGGCAATCTGAAGGTCTGAATAGCTCAAATCCAAGGTTTCGAGGGGCTTTGCCCCCTGAGCCCCGGCAGGGCCCTTGCTCCTACACCCCCCACCCGTTAAAGACAATGGCGCTTGCTATGTGTACAGTTCCCCCCGGCAGTAGAAGCTTAGTCAAGCTTAGACCTATATAGGCCCGTTCACGTGAACAAAAGTTGAAACCAGTCCTTTTCTTTGAATTGATTACTATTTACTCCTCAAAAAAGTGGCAATCTTGAAGGTTTTCTGAACAGCTCAACCCAAGAGCTTCCCGGGGCCCCGCCCCATGGACCCCGGTGGCTATGCTCTAACCCCACCAGTCCTGGACTGCACCTGTTCAGGGCTTTTCGGTTTGCGCCCTTGTGTCAAGGCACTTGCGGTGTTCAGATTTGGTTTCGATGATCAACAAGAAATGGTCTCAAAGGGCATCTACTTAGGAAAGTTATCAATGGCCCTTAAAAGAGGGCCAAAACGCTGCGTTAATTGATTTTTATACGCTCAATACGCGGTCCAAGGACTCTTACTGCGCAATAACCATTTCTTCAGTTTACACCCCCCTGAAAAAAGGGTCTAGCAGACGGCCCTGCCAGTGTTATGGTGTGCATAGTTTAGAGCGGGAGTGGCGTCAGCGGCAGCGGCGATGGGCATTCCCGATAGGATCTCAACGTCATGGTTGGTGGAAGTCGGACAACTCCAAAGACAGATACATTAAAGAGACATTCAAAACAAATTTTGGTCTCAAGAATTTGGGAATTAGTGAAAAAGGGGATGTGTTTTCTAATTTGTTACTTTGATATTACTTAAGCTAGTATTATAAGATATGAGGGTGATGTAAGAAAGTAGAATAAATACTTGATACTTTTTGAAATTGATTTCAACCTTTATTTGTTGCCCGTTCTTTGTTCTTGAAGAAGGGGAGCAGACTCAAGCTATCATCGTGAAGAACGGTGCTCCCCTAAGGTCATGTTGTCCTGTTATACATGTTGTGCGCTGATTGCGAAGTAGGAGCAGGTGAAATGGAAATTATTTTAATTTCGGTTGAGCAGCTGCGAATTAGAAATTAATTTCAGGTTAATCTTGAAAGCGAATCAAGAGGTTTCAAATGAAGTATAGTCTAGCAATTATATCATGGGTTCCCATGAAGCTCCCCTTAGAAATAAATCCTATCATGATTTTTAGTACAACTAATCAACTATGCCATCTTCTTCAAGAATACTGATGTTACCAAAATCAAATATTGTCACAAGGGGTCGATCCATTCTGTGGCCATCTTGGATTAAAGAGATCAATCATACATTTACTGAGCATTTGAAACCTCTTGAATCACTTTCAAGATTAACGTGCATACACAGGTATATGCATGTGATACCTGCATACTACCCTATCTTTTTACTAATGTCTGCATTTTTTTTGTCCACAGACTTATCTGACACAGGACCAACAGCTTTACATGATTCTTTGAACCACAAGATGCCAGGAACTCATTACATATGTCTATACATTCTATACAATACGTGAAAGTGAGGAAAAATCAGAATCATAGAGCAATTAACTTATTCATTTTGGTCGCCTGCCTTAAGGCAGGAAGGAACGCATAGGGATCACTTGTCCACTGTTGTTGTTAATTGTGGAGTTCTGTTGATGTTTCTATGATGATTGTTGTGCTGTTGTATGTTGTTGGTGTTGTGTTGTATGTTGTGAAAAAGGGTTAACAAGTAATTTCATATACCTTCAATGGATTTAAACCAAACTTGAGGAATAGGTGCAACAAGGGATCGCTAATTGTTGAGAGGCAAAGATAACATAAAAGGCAAAGGTCATGTGAGGTCAAATTGTAATGATACGCTGAAAAGAAATATCGAATCAATGAAAAGTTGAGAAAAATTCATTTGGAACCAAACTTGGTTTATGGATATTACAAGGAACACCTTCCGTTGTTTCTGAGGTAAAGGTCACATATCACAGTCAAAGGTCACGTGGGGCCTATTATTCTCAAACTGCAACGGCAGGCGACAAAAGCGGTCCGAGGACCGTGTTTTTTTTTCAGGACAAAACTGTATTCAGGACATCCTGTACTAAAGTGGGCATATTGAATTATGCATTATGTCAAAACAAAATATTTGGGCGTGACAGTTTGTCACTATTGAATACCTGCACGAATTCTAGCTGACAAAATCATAAATAATTGGACAAACTTTCAAAATCAAAGGCCAAGCCAATGTTCAGAAACAAACAAAACTGAGAGTGGTTATTTCTTGCAACATATTTTGGTATTTTGTGATATCAGTATACTAAGTGATAGATTAAAAGTTGGATTTTGCCAGTGGTTAATTGCCCACAACTTATTTGAATTTTGAATGTTATTGGGTGTTCACCTTTGAACACTGAAATTATAAATTGTTACAAAAATATGTTGACTGTATTTCCACTGAGTTTTGATCATCATGGTGTACACTAGCCCTGGCCTGGCAAATATAAAATGATTGTGTAAAAAGGCATTTCATGATCCACAGTCTCATCTCCAACTTATCTAAAAAGAGTTCTAGCAAATTAAATAGCAAAATTCTAAAATATTTTAGCACAACTATACCATTCTTCAAGAATTCTAATGTTATCCAAATCACAATTGTCCCAAGGGGTCCGTTTGGCAGTCATCTGAATAAAAGGCCTCAATAATGCAAAACTGGTTTGATTTAGTTAAAAGTTCTGGATTGGATTTGTCTATCACAAGGATCAGAAAAAATATCGTTTTGCATATCTGTGATGATCACTGTTACAGAGGTATTTGTGAAAATGTGATAAAGTCATGGAACTTTTGATTGGGTATGAGGGAATAAATTTTCAAAATGCTTCAATCTTGACAAAAAAGATGCGAAAGGTTGATCTGAGCATGAGCAATCTGGAAAGAACAGTCATCCACAATTTAGGATCTCATTTGGGCTTATTTGTTAGGATAGAAGAGGTGACTCATTCACATACAAAACAAATAATTTGGACACAAAAGGTAACTTTGCATCAAATTTTACCAACTAAACTAAACCAACTATACTTTTCTGGAAGGCTCAGCTCATAGTAACAACAATTTTGTCAAGATCCATGCATTGAAAAGTTTGGTCCCGAAACCAGAACCAATCAGAAGTTTCATACCTATACATTGACCAATAAGAATTCATGACATTTATCACATTTCCACCCATACTCGAAACGGAAGTCACAGCTATTGGCCAACTATATTTTCTGATTCCCAATGATGAGAAAAATCATTTGAGAGGCTGTTCAACTAAATTGAACTACTTTACCGTGGGTGGTCAAAAAAAGTATAAATTCCTTGATAATGCTGTGATTCCAGGTGAATATATGTCATGAATGGTTGAAACATTTGTTAGAGTTACATCTTCATGCATCTTTTGATACCAATTTATGGGGTTATGGTGCATGATTATGCACAGGGGACATTACTGAAACCATTTCCAATTGTGATTGCGCCGATGTACACAATGAAACAGGTTTCATCTCTTATTATACCTATGGCTTATTTATCACAACTTATCAAGGAAGTTGTATACTTTTTTTGACCTCAAGCTGGTATATGACTAATCTTTTTGATCCAAAATAGCCCCAAACAGAGAGTCCTTGGAAAAAAATTGATTTTGCTAACATCAAAATTCTTTAGGATGTCGTCAGATGCTAAAAAATAGCTTTTGAGGATTCAAACCAGTAAAAACGTGAGAAACCGGTAGTCCAGCCCCCAATGCAAATTGAGGGTTTTTTGTTTTTTTTGGTGACCCTCGCCTAACTAAGTATACCCTAAAACTGAGAAGAAATGCGAGATCTGGGTTGCAAATCATGGTTGCTATCAATATTAAGTATAAAATCTGTAGGAATATCAAAAAAGGGTGTTTCATGATAGGTCATTTTGATCGAAAAACCAATTTTAACCGATTTCGTAAAGGGAAAACCCGACTGAAAAAGTGCTGTGACCCCAAGGTCACGGTGCATGCTAGTCTGGCGGTTCCAGTTCGCCTCGAAATTTTGGGGAATAACCTAACCCTAATTTCATATGAATGGGTAGAGAGATTGATATGATGATCGTCAAGCAGAATGTTAGCTTTTAAGGTCTGAGCTGTTCCATTGAGGAGAAAATGACGTTTTCATCTCAACCATTTGTACAGGAAGAACGGGGAGCAGATTTAGTGGTGTGAAACCTTAGGCGGGGCATCTGACTAGATTTTAAAAAGGTTGAGATTTTGATCAGCTGAACTGAGTCTGTTAGCTTTAAAAGGGACATTTCGTGATCCACAAACCTGCTCCACCAAAAGTCAACTACCTAAAGATTTTTATATCATCTCAAACAGTTAGTGGTAGTAATCCATGTGTACAATCTTACATGCATTTTTATTTTCTGTCTGTAAAAAGGACAGAAAATACAACATTTTCTTTTTTTGTAATTACAGTACAGTGGCAATTGCTCATTAACACAAAACCGTAGACGGCCACGATTTGATGGGCACTGTTGGCCAGTGATTGATATTCGCCCCACACTCCAAAGATCGTGGGTTTGAAGGTCCCAATGCGGCCGACGTTGTTGACGCCCTTGAGTAATGCGCTTTACCTTAATTACTTCTCTCCACCCAGGTGTATTAAAGGGGTACCAGCATTTCAATGCTGGAAAGTAAAACCGACTCGGCTGTGAGGAGGAGTGGCGAACCCCCACCCCCCCCCCCCCCCCCCCCCCCCCCCCGCACCCCCCAGCAAAAATAATATGGAGGAGTCTGGACCAAACGCTAGGAAAGAGAGATGGGGCACTCGCGCAACAACGCTTGCTTGGCACGGACAATTACTTACATTTTAAGATTGGGAGATCGCTCAGATTCTGAACACTGAATAAGCTTTTCCAAGGATATATCTAGTTGAACAATGATATAAAAACAGGAAGCTTGCTGGAATCAGTCACAAAATGCACCTTAATAGTGGCCTCTTCGGACATACAATCTGTGCATCTTTGACTTTATATACTTCATTAAAAAATTTTAAGATGGTTTATTTTCTGAAACTCTATAACATGATTAAAAATAGTTCAACTATGTGGCGAGAAAATCGGCGCCATTCGTAAATAGTACCCCTAAGGCCACACCCCACTATACCCATACTCTACAGAATCCACTACAACTTTAAGAAGACATGAGGAGATTTACAGACTGCAGCGCTCCCACTTTTTTGAACGGGTTTTTTGCATATTGGACTGCTTCCAATGTTATGTATGAGATCACACCTTAAGTGAAATAAGACGATTAACCTCATCAACAAATGATTATTAACAGGAAAATGTTAACGCCCTTTTTCACAACAGACAACACCAACCGACAACAACAGGGACAAAGTGATCCCTACGGTGTTTTTTCTTTAAAGGGGTCCATTTGTCGTGATCCCCAACCTTGTCCCCCGACTTACCAAAAAAAGTTGAAATTTTAATACATCTGAACCATTAACATTAGTAATTCCATGTGTAGCGATCAGCTCATAATCTGGGTGCATATCTGTAAGAAATTCACCTTTTTTGTATTTTCTGTTTAAACAGACAGAAATTATAGCATAGTTGGGGATGCTATGGGACCATGGGAAACCAGTCAATTGCTCCTAACACAAATTTAACAGCAAGATCAGAATCAACTCAAATTTTGTGGATAAGCTTTTCTTTTCTCAAGACATCTAGTAACAATGAATAAAGCAGGGAAGGTTGCCTGGAATCCAAAATGCACCTTTAAGGCAGGCGCACAAAAACCCGGATTGTATGTTACAAATCCCCCTTGTCAAGTGTAATCCCCTTGGTCACAGTTGTTAATGCCTAGATTGTCCCAAAATAATCAATTTCTTTGGTCGGGTATCCGGATGTAATGCAAAAAGGTGATGCCCCGCCGGTTTTTTGACGAGGGGGCGTGGCAGGTTGGTGCTGGGAATGTCCATTGACCGTTTTCACAAGCTACGCGTCTGACGCATTTATTTTCGGCTTCTGATTTTAAAGTATAATTGCCGGTAATAATGATTTAAATAAATTGGTCGATTTCCTTTACAGTTCAATAGGAGGAAGGCTGTAACAATTATTATCAGACATGCAGTTCCTTATTATAGATGGAGGGAAGTTTTTAAGAGAAGAGGGGCAGAGTGATGGGGTAAGTAGGAATGTTGTTTGACGTCACCACCAGCTGTGCGATCATTGGAAAACAGTCATGGACAGTCTAAGCGCCCTCATGCCCTTCCACGCAGACTCAATCTATCATCGTGAAGAACGGTGCTCCCCTAAGGTCAGTGTTGTATGTTTATCATTTTGTGCTCTGATTGCGAAGTAGGAGCAGGTGAAATGGAATTATTTTTAATTTCGGTTTGAGCAGCTGCGAATTAGAAATTAATTTCAGGTTAATCTTGAAAGCTGAATCAAGAGGTTTCAAATGAAGGTATAGTCTAGCAGATTATATGCAATGGGTTCCCAGTCAGCTCCCGTGAAACATTCAATGCCTATCATGCTTTTTAGTACAACTATGTGCCAATCTCTCAAGAATTCTGATATTACCAATCATATGTCAAAAGGTCGATCCATTCTGTGGCATCTTGGATTAAGAGATAATCATCATTTACTGGAGTCATTGGAAACCTCTTTTAATCACTTGCAACGATTACATGCCTTACCCCGTATAAGGCATGTTATACCGCATACTACCTATCTTATATACTAATGTCTGCATTTTTTTATGTCCACAACTTATCTGACACAGGACCAACAGCTTTACATGATTCTTTGAACCACAAGATGCCAGGACCTCTTACATATGTCCTATACATTCTATACAATAAACGTGAAAGTGAGGAAAAATCAGATCATAGAGCAATTAACTTATTCATTTTTTGTGTCGCCTGCCTTAAGGAGGCAAGACGCATAGGGATCACCTTTGGTCCCCTGTTTTGTTGTTATTGTTGTTAGTCTGTGATTTTTTCTATTGTATGTTGTCCTGTTGTTGTGTCTGTTGTTGGTGTCTGTTGTTTGTCCTGTGTGAAAGGGTTAACAAGTAATATTCATATACTTCAATGATTTAAACCAAACTTTGGAGTCATACGGGCAACAGGGATTCCCTCATTTGTTGATGAGGTCAGATCACATAAAACGGTCAAGGTCATTTGAGGGTCAAATTGTAAGATACGCTGAAATGTAAAATCCGAGACCTCAATTTGACAGTTGAAGTTCATTTGGAACCAAACTTGGTTTATGATATTACATACAAGGAAACCTTCATTTTTTTAATTAGGTCAAAGGTCACATATCACAGCAAGGTCACATGGGCCTATTATTCTCAAACTCTGCAACGGCAGGCGACACAACGGTCCGAGGACCGTGTTTTTTCAGACAAACTGTATCATGTGCACATCTTGTACTAAAGTGGGCATATTGAATTTAATGCATTATGTCAAAGCAAACTATTTGGGCGTGACAGTTTTCACTATTTGACATCCTGCACGAATTCTATCCTGCAAAAACCATCATTTGACAAACTTTCAAAATCAAGGCCAAGCCATATTGTTCAGAAACAACAAAACTGAGAGTGGTTATTTCTTGCAACATATTTTGTAATTTTGTGATATCGTATACTAATTTGGATCGATTTATAGTTGGATTTGCCAGTGGTTATCCAGAAGAGGGTGATGGCCCACACTTAATTTTGACATTTTGAATGTTTATTGGGGTGTTCACCCTTTGGCCCAATGAATTATAACAAAAAATATGTTGACTGAAATAATTTTCCACTGAGTTTGTGATCATATTGTGTACACCTAGCCCGGCCTGGCAAATATAACATGATGTTAAAGGGCATTTCATAGATCCACAGTCTCATCCTCCAACTTATCTAAAAATATTCTAACAGCACATTATAGCAAAATTCTAAAATATTTTTAGCACAACTATAAACATTTTCTTCAAATTCTATGTTACCAAATCAATATTGTCCCAAGGTGTCCGTGATTTGTCATTCAATCATTGCATTACAAGGCATCAATCAGGCAAACTGTTTGATTTAGTTTAAAAGTATCTCGGATGATTTGTCTCATCACAAAGGATTGAAAAACCTATAGTTTGTCATATTCTGTGATGATCACTTTTACAGAGGTATTTGTGAAAATGTGATTAAAGGTCATCGGAACTTTGATTGGGTATGAGGGAATAAATTTTCAAAATGCTTCAATTGACAAAAAAGATGCGAAATTGTTGATCTGAGCAGAGCAATCTGGAATGCAACATTATTCCACAAGTTATGACTTCCATTTTATTTTGCCTTTATTTTTTTAGGATAGAGAGTGGTGCCCTAATTCCCATACAAAACAATATAATTTGTTAAAAAGGTACGTTGCATCAATATTTACCACCTAACTAAACACTATACTTTTTCTGGAAGCTCAAGCTCATATTACAACCCTTTTTGTCAAGATCCATGCATTGTGAAAGTTTGGCCCGAACACAGAATGACCAATCAGAATTAACCTATACATTGACCACTCAGAAGTTCCATGCATTTATCACATTTTCACCCATACTCTGTAACGGAAGAGCACAGATAGCCACACTATATTTTCTGATTCCCAATGATGAGAAAAATCATTTGAGATGGCTGTTCCTAAATTAGAACTACTTTACCGTGTGGTGTCAAAAAAGTATAACATTTCCTTGATAGCTGTATACCCAATGGTGACCGAATATTTTTCATGCAATTGTTGTAACATTGGATTAGAGTACAGCTTCATGCATCTTTTGATACCAAATTTATGGGGGTATGGTGTCATGGATCTGCACAGGGGAAAATTACAGTAAACCATGTCCAATTGTGATTGCGCCGATGTACACAATGAAACCACTGGTTTCAATCTCTTATTACTACCTATGGCTTAATATCACACTTATCAAGAATTGTATACTTTTTTTGACTCACGATGTAATAGTACGATCGTTTTTTAGATCCAAACTGGCCACCAACAGAGGAGTCCTTGGAACAAAATTTTGATTTTGCTAACATCAAAATTCTTTCGTATGTCGTACAGATGCTAACAATTAGCTTTTAGGGATACACCAGTAAATAACGTGAGAAACCGTAATGTCCAGCCCCCACTGCAATTAGGTGTTTTTGTTTTGGTGACCCTCGCCTAATTATACCCTTAAAACTGAGATAAATGGCGATATCTGGCTGGGTTTGCAAAATCATGGTTGCTATCAAATTATTAAGTATAACCTCTGCTAGGAATATCAAAAGGTTGTCCATTGATATGTTTTTTGATCCGACAAACCAATTTTAACCGTATTCTTACAGGGACACACACCCGACTGAAAGTGCTGTGACATCCAGGATCCACGGTGCATGCTAGTCTTGGCGGTCCAGTCGCTCGCAAATTTTGTTGGGATAACTACCCTAATTTCATGATTGATGGGTAGGAGAGAGATGATCTTCAAGCAGATGTTAGCTTTACGGTCTGAGATGTTCCATTGAGTGATAAAATGACGTTTTATTCATCTCACCCATTTTGTACAGGAACGCATGGGAGCAGGCATTTAGTGGTGTGAAACCCTTATGTGGGTGCATCTGCTAGACTTTTAAAAAGGTGAATTTTTGTAATAACTGAACTGAGTCTGTAGCTTTAAAAGGACCATTTGTGATCCACAACTTGTCCACCCAACGCAATTAACCTAAAAGATTTTTATATCATCTGAAACCTTAGTGTTAGTAATCCATGTGTACCTACATCTTACATGCAATTTTTATTTTCTGTCGGGTAAAGGACAGATTAATCAGTGGCCTATGGGACTGTGGGACACAAGCAATTGCCTCATAACACAAACCGTAAGATCGCCACGATTTGATGGCCCGTAGTGGTCCATTGGATTGAGTATTCGCCCCACACTCCAAAGATCGTGGTTTTGAGTCCCTGCGGCCGACGTGTTCTACCCTTGAGTAAGACCGTTTTTACCTTAATTACTTCTCTCACCCAGTGTATAAATTGGTACCCGCATATTCAAATGCTTGGGAAGTAACAGACTCGCTGTGCGTGAGGAGTGGCGAACCCCCCCCCCCCCCCCCCCGCCCCCCCACAGCAAAAATATATGGAGGAGTCTGGCCCAAGAGCTATGAAATGAGATATGGGCACAGCCGCGCACCAGACTGCTTGGTCCCGACATTTTACTACTGACTTTAAAGATTGGAAGGACAGACTCAGATGTCCTGAGACCTGAATACTTTTCTCAAGTATAGTCTAGTGAACAATGAAAATAAAACGAAGGTGGCTGGAATCAGTCACAAAGGCCACCTTTAATATGTGCCTATTCTGACTACATATCTGTGCATATCTGACTTTATATACTTCATTAAAAAATTTAAGATTGTTTATTGGTTGAAACTCTATCACGTGATTAAAAATAGTTCAACTATGTGGCGAGAAATCGGCGCCATCTGTAAATAGTACCCCTAAGCCACACCCACTATACCATGCTCTACAGAATCCACTACAACTTTAAGAGACATGAGGAGATTTCCAGAATGAAGCGCTCCCAATTTTTTTTGAACCCGGGTTTTTTGCATATTTGGAATGCTTTCCAATGTATTAGATCACACCTGAAGTGAATAAGCCGAATACGCTGTCTTTATGTAATATGATGATTTAGTACTTTCTGTCGTGCACGACAAAGTCAAAGCACGGTGTTTATGGGGACAATTACAATAGTCAGGCAAGTTCAAAACATGGTTTGCTGTTTTCTTTTGTACTTGTTTGTCCAATAAACCTTCGGAACGTTCTTGGTAGGTGTCTACAATCGATCCCGTGCAATTTGAGAGAAATTTGTATCCTAAAAAAATCTCCTCCTGTCACTTTAATATATCACCACCAGACTGCTTCCAGAGAGCATCACATATATCAGCCAGATTAAATCATCCAAATCATACAACAACACAAATTCTATAACTGTAAATGCATACAAATATGCATTTTTCCCTCGAAGTGTTGCCATATGGAACCGTCTGCCACCACAAGCCATTCTTCATGTGACTCCATCAGTAGCAATGTCTCA
This sequence comes from Ophioderma brevispina, assembly GCA_023653785.1. Taxonomy (NCBI): domain Eukaryota; kingdom Metazoa; phylum Echinodermata; class Ophiuroidea; order Amphilepidida; family Ophiodermatidae; genus Ophioderma; species Ophioderma brevispina. Next base: position 34,259 of record JAMKCH010032869.1, read on the forward strand.
GAGCTATGCTGCTCCAGCCATCAGGGATATGACACCCCTGTATGGCAATTTGGTGCTATAAACTGCTTGTTATTTTGTACAGGGTGAGTCAAAAAAAAAACTTGACCCTGATTGTGTCAGCCATTTTGAATTTTTAAGTAACACATATCTAACATGTTTGGTATCATCTGAAAGCTTAGTTCATTATCTGTAATTTGCTGCAAAGATCATTCACATCGGTTAGGTATAGACCGAGCTACAGTCGTTTGAATCAAGTAGTCCGTTTTGCGCTCTGTCCACGGATTCGCATTGAAGTGAACGGCGTTCAGCGAAGCAAATCAGTGTCCAGAAGAAAATCGGGCTATTTATTGACTGCAGAATAAATGCGACACTATTTAACCCCACAACATTCACTCGCAATTTACCACCGATGCCCTCTTAACACTTTTACGTCCTCATCACTCATAAAAATCATTTGAAAAATAAATTAACTTGATCTATGTATCAGTTTCTGGAGAAGTTGAATGAATCATACCATATGAAGGAACAGACATTGGTGACCACCTTTTGAGGTTTAAAGTATTGTCTATATTTGTAGACAAAAATATGCCAAATCTTAAAAAGAGTGTTTTGAAATAGAACTTACCATTATCACTGACCTTTTCACCTTTGAGATACGACTATATTTCACATAAACATGGACAATATCCTTATCATCATTTTGGAAGTCGGTTGCTTAGTTGGCCACCGTGTATTTAAATGGGAATCCGTGGATAGGGGTAAAACTGACTACTTGATTCCAACAACTGTAGCTTCGTCCTATACTTATCCGATTGGAATTATCTTTTGCAGCAAATTAAAGATAATGAATTGGCTTTCCGATGACACCACATGTTAGATATATGTTATTTAAAAATTCAAAATGGCGGATACAATTGGGGTTCAAGTTTTTTTTTGACTCACCCTGTATATAGTGCACCTTTGTAAACATTTTCTTCTTTGATTTTGGAGCACCTATTTTTTCTCACTGTCGGCTGGCTGTCGACGCCACCTCTGCACCATCCCAGTTTAGCAGGTTGCTGCTATAAAGGGATCACTACACCAAGTACCAAGTACCCACCCATAAATAGTTTGTACTATTTACGGCTCAGAGGTACTACTTACGGCGCTTAATTCGCCTAACTTACTGCGTCGCGTAGCGCGTCTGCATTTGTGCGTAGTGGATTGCATGCTTACTATACCACATTCATTCACAGAGAAATTTATTGAATGAAAATGCAAAATTATAACTTTTCCATTGTTAACTGGAAATTTATTAATGAAGTATATAAAACAAATACTGACTCTATTCGAGTCTCTGCTTAAAACTATGGTCCCTCTGTGACACTAGTTCTATTTTGCTGAGGGGCTGTGCAAAATAGCAATAATGTGTTCACCTCGGGACCATAGTTTTTAACCAGAGCCTCTCATGTCAGTATATATTTGTATAATATATACAAGAAATTAGAAATTGTGTACTATTTTCTGTCCACAAACTGACAGAAATTACACTGAGCACAGTAGCCTATCGGACATGGTGACAAACATTTGTTCACAACAGCAAAACACGCAATCAGAATCAACTGATAATTTGGGAATAATATTTTTTCAAGAATTATAGTGAATCAATAATAACAGAATGTGGTAGAACCACAAAGCCTTAAAGGGGGATAGCCCCCATATACAAAGGTTTCATCTTGATTGAATGGCCTTGACCCCCAAACCCCCATCTGTAAAGTATAGGGCTGATATTTCAATATGTTTTCATGTGAGAGCTAAAAACGTATTTTGTAAGCCCCATAGTAGTACTGTGTAAATTAATATTGGTCAACCAAAATGGGGCACAATTTCATCCGTAACATCCAAACCAAACACCTTTTAGCCATAAGATTTCACAGAAAATATGTAGCTTTCTTAGACACCAAAATATTGACCACTTCCATGAAAATTTGGGGTTCTGGGACGAGCTATTTGCAATCGGGCCATGAACCTTTAATGTTTGGTTAAAATATTGGCAAACAATACAAGTAGTTGATTGTACTTTATTCTAAAGTTCCATATGTTAACATCATCAGTGCTATCATCACCACTACCATGCCTTTGTTATACCCATTGCTCCATGTTCTTTCAACATATGGTAAGAAAATCCCTGTTTACATTAACCTTTGATCAAAGGTAATAACCTATCTTACACAAATAACCCCATTTTTACTTTTTATTGCTATGAATTACCAGTAAGCCTTAGTCATGCATGTAGGCCTATGTGTATGACCATGCTACTGTATGCACATGGCCTATAATGTTAATTTGTTGGAGCCACTTTCCAAATGAAGCTAAATGTTCAACATCTGCAAGTATTGGCTGGTTGATTTTCATGTCGAAGCAGTATACAGCTACCCATAATCATCAAGTGGGGGCGCAGTGAAGAGTTAAAATCTGGTGTGTTATCCACAAGGAGACATACATTCATCTCAGAACTCTCTATTCAAGGAGGTAATATAGCATTAAGTGGGTCTTGTGAATGTAATCCCTAATTAAAATTGCAATATAATAAAACTACTTTATTGGTTAAAGAGTTACGAGAAGCTGTATAAAAACACAATTACGTTAAACTCTACTTGGGTCCCTGCTTTGTCTGATTCCTGGTTCGCTTGCAATTGAATTAACAATTTATGCACCTCTTTAGTACTACACCTATACCCCTATAGGGGCTGGGGTTAATGTTGGTGTAACTTGATAACATTTACATTGTCCAAACTATACATTATTTTACTAGTGATTACATTACAAATAATATGAGACCACTTCCACTGAAATGAAGCGTTTTTTTTATATTTGAACCTCTGTAGAACGAAATTTAACCTTGCTACCCTAATGGTTTCAGCTTAATACTTGTCATTTAAGGGTAGTCAGAGATAGCACAAACGATACATTTTTTTAATCCTTGTATCATCCATACAGTTGGTTGCAATTCACAACATTAGCCCCACTTTTCCAACTTTGACCCCGATAAATCTTTTGACCCCTAGCTCGCTTAAAGTATCACTATCAGTATTTGAAAAATTTTGAAATTTGCAGGAATAGCTTCAAAGTGAAACTGATTCTGTAGAATTCTCATAATTAACTTTGTGCAAGCTGTAGAATGACAGAAAATGAAGAAAACGGCAGTTTCCATATATGTTTCCATTCAACTACGGTTGTAAGTAAGTGCCTTTCGTACAGTAAGACTAAAGATCCTTCGAGTCCTGTCCTTATTAGGTTTGCTTCTGGTCCTATAGTATCATTTGCAGGGTATTTAGGATACCTGTACTTGTTTGCATACATGCAAATCTATTTTTTGATGATTTTTTATCGATTGCTGGATTAGCAAATCACGTGATAGTGTCTTTAAGCTACCCCTTCAGAAATGGGTCCATCATGCTTTTCGTGTATTGGGTCATAGTATGAGGTAGCCCTGTTATTAATGCATCTTTTCCCCCAGGTGGTACCCATAAGGCTACTTTAGATGTTCTGGCTCATCTATACAATGTGACGGTAATTGACGAGTTGGTACAATAGTCATGAGTACTGTCAAACTATTTTAGATGTACTATAAAAAAAAAAATACTTACGCCTGGCAGCAGCATATAATGGGAAAGAAGTCAGTCAAAAATTTTGCAGATGAGACGAGAAAAAATACAAAGTTTGTGGATGGATACAAAATCTCAGATTTGATGGTTGTGACAGGTGAATCAAGGGTGAGGGATCGGGTGGTGGTGCCCTCTTTAAGGTTACAACTGAAAGCTAAATGATAGAAGGCACAACACATAAAAAAGCCTTGATAAAGGTCTAAGCTCAAGGTTGGCTTGCAAAACTCGTATGATTCTCGACAAATTGGCTTTTTTGGGTCTTCAGATGTGTTAGCCATGTGACAAAATTAGTCCATGGACAGTATTTTCCACAAAAATCCAAATCCACAAGTGCTGTTATTTTTATACCCAATGCCCAAGTTGGAAAAAAAGACCCAAGACCATCAATGATGAGTTGTTTTTCCAAAGAGCTTTCAATGCCAAAATTCCACTGTGTCACAATACTATGACCACAGGTGTGATAAACAGCTGGGGGATGGGGGTGGGAGCGGAAGCTCAGTTCTAAATTGAAAAACTGTTTGATCACATTGGAGCTTATATCCTAGAAGCTAAGGATTTATGAGACTTTAAGGTTTTATCCACATATTTCAGCCTACTTTTGAGTTGACCGAGTAATCTCTAAGAATTTTCTTTATGTTCCACACAGATAAACCTGGGCCACTAATTTTCTGACCTGGTTTCCCATGGCATATTTACAATGATCCATGGTCTAATCAATTACTTATAGTCCCCAGGTGGACCCCAGATTTACCAAAAGTGGTCAAACATTTGGTATCAGAAGAAGGCTACATTTTTCTCATAACCCCTGTGAAATTTAAGCGCATGGGGGGACACAAAAATCACATTTTAAGCTCTATTCAAAACGGGGTTGAAATAGCAGTACAAAATTTACATGGGGGTTTGAGGATATACAGTTAAAAGTATGATTGTGACATCATCTGAGAAAGTCTAACGGCACTGGGTATTCGGGTTATTCATCGTTGAGAAGAAATTTCCCCACCTAATTCTCACCTGCCAAAATATCACCTCTATATAGGACTGATATTTTGTGAAAACAGAATGTGATAAGTTCTCAGTAACTACATCAGCTGTACTCTCTATTCTAAACAAAAAAGACAGCGGCTCGGACCACGCCTTATGTCGCCGCCGTCGCGGTTAGTGAATGTAGGCCTAACATGACCTTGGACCTTGATATGTGACCTTTGGACCTCAGCAACAATGAGGGATCCCATGTTCACCTATGATTCGGGTTTGGTTCCAATTGAACGTCAACTTTTCATAGGAGGTCAATTTCATTTTCATCCTATTTTAACCAAACTTGAACCTCACTGACCTTTGACTTGGCATGTGACCGTTTGACCTCATCAACAAATGAGGGATCCCATGTTGCACCTTGACTTCAAGTTTGCAATTGAACTTCACTTTTCCTATGAGGTCATTTTAATTTCAGCCTATTTTACAACTTGACCTCAACTGACCTTTGACCTGGCATGTGACCTTTGACCTCATCAACAAATGAGGGATCCCATGTTGGGCACCTACGATTCAGTTTGGTGCCATTGAAACTTCAACTTTTCATATAGGTCAATTTTTACATTTTCAGGCCTGATTTTCAACTTGACCTCACATGGACCTTTGACCTGGCATGTGACCTTGACCGCATCACAAGTGGGGGATGCATGTTGCACCTGTGACTCCAATTTTGGGTTTAAAAAAATCCATCAAAGTATAAGTATATTACATTCAAATTTTACCCCTTTTTCACAACAGACAACAACAGAACATCATCAACCAACACAACAACCTGGACAAAGTTCTCCCTATGTGTCTTCCTGCCTTAGGCAGGGGACACAAAAATTATCCAATGAAAGTTTTTGGAAGGACATAGGTTGATACAAAGATTTTGTTGGTAGATTTCCACTGAAAGCTTTGATGTTTTGACTTGTGCAACGCTTCCTTTTTCATATCAAATAACCTTTCAAAATGTTTTTGCATGGTGGTGCAGCTTAAGTAATGATTTAGTGCTTATGAATAATGTTTTGCAAAATATCAGTTCCTAGGAGATGATTTTTGGTGAAACAGATTTTGTTGGTAGGTTTCAACTCAAAATTTGATGTCATTACTTCTCTAAACCTTATTTTCCTTTTTCCTCATCTCCCTGCAAATATTTTTGACTGACTTCTTTCAGATTTCAGATTTTATTTGTCAATCAAACAATCATCAGTTGCAATCATTATAACCTAATTATTATAAAAGTGATAATACAGAATAACATTAACTGGGTTTTTTTTACATAATAATATACAATGAATTTATCCACTTCAAATATATAGAATTTGCAATAATTAAAGCAAATCAATTTAGGTAAATCAGATCAGTATGATTGGCGATTGCCAAGGTCACTACTAAACGCAAGCATGATTGTGAGTGACCTATTTCTTCATTAATTCCATGGATACTTGACCAGAAATAATTTATTTTCATTTAGATGTTTTTTGTAGAAAAACTTCAGATTTCAGATATTAATTGTCAATCAAACATCATCAGTTGCAAAAATTATAACATATTATATGGAAAAGAGACGTAATAATACAGAATAACACATTACCGTTAGGCTCTTGAAACTCGATTATTATTTTCTCGTCCCCCGCCCGCGTTATTATTTTTTGGGCCGCGTTAGCGGCGAAAATCTGAAAATAATTCTTATTTTGAAAAATCTGTTCAAGCATCTACCTTTTCATTCGATATTGGAATTTTGGTAGGAAACCTGTCTCGAATCTCCGAAATGAGTCTAAAAATAGACCCAATATTGGTTCGTATTTCGTCGATCCCCTGTACTTGGCTGTAGGGTTCCATTTCACCTGTAAAAGCATGTAGCCAAATAATGAATAATTAACATGAAATAGTTTTTCCGTCATTATGGGCTAAAAAATGTACGAAAACTCATAATTGAGTTTCCCAAGGGCCTTATAATAGAAAATATATAAACATGAATTTATACCACTCCAAATATCTATCATTTTGCAATTAATTGTAAAACAAATCAATTTTATGTAAATCAGATAAAAAAAAAACAGTCAATGATGTGCGATTACTATGTCACTAATAAACGCAGAGCGTGAGGCTGACCTCTAAATGTTACAAAAAAACAAACTAATTTTTTTTAAAACAACAATTAACAAAGACAAAGAAAAATTTGTGTTTTGCTTCTCTAACCGTATTTTGTATTTGTCTCATCTCCTCTGCAAAATTTTTGCACTGACTTCTTTCCCATTATATGCTACAGGCTAATTATGGTTTAAGGTACACAAAAATTAGTTTGTCCAGTACTCTAATGGCTGGCATTACACGCAATCACCACTCACATTAAATGGTTATTTGATTCAAATGAACAAAATACCTTTGGTAATCACTGGCGTACACGGGGGAGCTTTGTGGGCCAAAGCCCCCTCAAAGTTCAAAAAAAGGAAGGAAGAAAGAGGAAGTTAGAAAGAAAAAGAGGAACAGAGAAGGAGAAAAACGAAGAAGCAAATCGGATCAGAAAGGTCGTGAAGAAGTACGCAAGGAAGGCGTTTTCAGTTCTTGAAAAACCTAAAACCTCAGGAGTTGGATCCCAACCAGCCTGACCCCACCAGGGGCGCCTAAGGCGGGCCCCTGCACCCTACCCGTTAGTCCGCTCCTCACTGGTCTAACATCTTTGACCATCCCCCCCTCAATAAAATTTCCTGGGCATGCCTGTGGAGATGGTCCTTTTAATAAGAGAAAAATATAAGGTTTGTCCATCGGGTGGGGGCACCTTTCCAACGAATCAAATTGTACCATCCAGTGAAACTTGGTTCTTAACCCAGGTAGTGCTTGTATAAAAAATTTTATATCATTCCATGCAAGTGTGTTTTACAGTGGCATGCCAATGTGTATGCTCTGTGTGTAAACAATCAGGTCTGATATAAAAGGAAATGAACTAGACTAATTGCGCTCTTGCAAGAGCGCGAAGGTTAGGCGGTTTGTGACCATTGACTCGAAAGAGTTGTCGCATGAAGAGGTCCCCAATGTCATCTTCTCCCATGAAGCACCATTCATATTTGCCAGGCGATTTTAATTTGTTAGAGCCTGAGAATAAATTCATAGGTTTCCTGGAAATTCCCGTGAACTTGGTAAATGTGGTATCTGGGTCCAATCTGTGATGATAGCCGTTAGTTGTCTGGGAGTAGGAATCTGTATATTTCAGGGTACTACTCCTTTAAATGGTAATTGTGTATCTGGGTCCAATCTGAGACACCTCATTATTGTCAGCAATCTACCAGGATATTGCAAGCGAATCTCATAATGAGAGCCTGTCATAAATTATGAGAAAACTTGCAACTCACATGTGACACTTAAAATTCAACTCTTACATTTTCACTCACCAATCCATTCAGGAACTCGCAACTCGCAAAAATTTTTTTTACCACACCAATTGGTCGCACTCATGTTCCCTAGCATTCTTACTTTCTAAACCATGAACATGATTCCAACACTAAAGTTACCCCGAACTATAAACTATATACAAAATATGTATTAGCTAGTGTATCACTTTATTGCCATTGTCAGAGTGTTCAGATCATTTAAGCCTCCAAAATTATAGTTTGTAAAAGCCAAAGAGGATTAATATCAACATCACTCCACTTCAATAGCTTTAACAATTGTGATGCAATTTCAAGTTTAAAACAATTACACTGTTTGGTGATTACGCTTATATAAATATATCTCATATATAAGCTAGATTAGAAACAAGCACCAAAAGAAACACATACCACCCACCACGCAAGGCTGCCAATCAACAACAGTGTATCAGTTATATACCCAAATTGCTTGAACATATGCTACACAGAAGACCCTGGCTGATCGTTCACTTCCAGTTAAAGTAAAGTGTCAGATATCCCTCAAGCCTGGGTCCCAAATTCAGTTTATATGCATACATGCACAGTGCTGCTTGTACACTGTTAAAAGTGCCATGTCTATATACTAGGTCTTGCAATGACAATTAGCCCAGGTTATGAAACCTTGGGGTTAGTTTTTTTTGGATGGCGGCCCTTATGCAACCTTTGATAAATCAAAACATCACATCCCAGTACGCTTGGCTTAAACATTACTCTGTGTGCATTTTGGTCATACAAGACGGTTAAGGAATGTAAACTATAGGAGTAGATACAGTTTAAAGAAATTCACACACTTTAGACCCCTGGTTACCCCTACGTGACCTCTGCCCCCAACAAAGCACACTGCATATAGATTGTGGCCAGGTCATTACTCTGAGTAAGTTAGGTCATCAGAGGTCATGGCCCGTTAAAGAGGAGTAGTGGTTGTAAGAAAGAAGAAGAAAGAAAGAAAGAAAGAAAGAAGAAAAGAAACAGCAAGAAACAATAGTTAGGCCGCAACGCCTAACTTAAATATTGCACTTTACAATATGCTTACACATGAAACCCACAATTAGGATTAGTTTGAAATACAGTATGGATTCATTATTAGATGATAGTTTAAAAAGGGGTTAAGTACCATACTGTCATTTTAGACCTATTTCTTCCCCTCTCTCCTTCTCCCATTGTTCCCAATCCTAATTTGTCCACTTCACCATTGTTCCAATTCCCATTGGTTCCAATTCCCATTTGTTACAATTTCCCATTGTGCAAGTTCCATTTGTTCCCATTTGTCTTACAATATTATTTGATTGGCTCATTACTTTCATGATAGTCCTCTGGGTAACCAATCAAAATAGACCTGCTATCTGTATGCACATTGTAGATTTTTATGTCTATTGGCTAATTATATATTATATATAAATATAAACTATGAATCAAACCCCAAATGCCAGCAGAATCAAACCATGCAGTTCAAAGAGACATAGGAGATTTCAGAAAGCGCCCCCAAATTTTTCTCGAACCCCGGTTTTTACATATTTGAATCTACCAATGTAATAGACCACACCTGAAGTGAATAAGCCGGAATACGCCCGTCTTATGTAAAAGATGATGATTTAGTACTTTCTGCCGTGCACTACAGAAAGTCAAAGCATGGTCTTCTTGGGAGGAACGATTACGATAGCAGGCAATTGCAAGTTCAAAACAAGGTTTACGGTTGCTTTTTCACCTGTTTGTCCAATACTCTTCGAAACGTGCCAAGTAGGTGTCTTCAACCGTCCAGTGACAAATTTGAGAGGAAATGTATCCTAAAAAAATCTCTCATGTAACTTAACCTATGATTTTGGTCAAGTGGCTCACAAAGTATGGAAACACATAAATTGCAAATGGACAGATGCCTTCCTTAACTTGATCAGCAATGTTGGTGAGACATAAAATAAATAATTAATCATTATAGCAGCAAGCCATTCTTCTACTCTATAAATGAGGCCATTTCAGATCTGTTGTTTTTAGTCTGATACCATTATTTGAGAGAAAAAAAAAAAAACATTGGGAGTTAGTTCACAATTCTCAAAAAATTAAATCTGATAAAATTTCTTTAAAGAGTTTGATCTTTGTTAGGCAATCCTCTACAAGTAAAATTACTTCTTTGGGAGAGGAATTTAACACTTTTCCAGTGATTCCCATTCTGAATTCCCATCAGTTGGAGAGTGAATTTTTAAACTATTTCTTGTAAAGACATGTAAATACAAATCAGATATGGGCCCATCTCCAAGATCACAAACTGTCTATCAGGCCTTCAACTGACTTGGTTTAGTCATTGATATGAAGTAAACCCTGACAGGATTTTTAAATGTGATTTGCTGGGAGAATATTACGGTGCGGTGTTATTGTATAAACATGTGAAGCGTAACCAAATAAAAATTAAAGAATGATCAGATACTGCCTTGAAAAATTACATGCTGGAGCGCTGGGTTGTGTGTACTTATCTTACAGTATATAAGGATTTTTTATTTCAGTATGCAGAAATCCCACAAGAGCATGTGATTTCTAGAGAAATGTGATGAAACCCAGTTCTCTAATTTTGCTTTTAACGGTTTGTGAAACCATCAACAACCTGTGGGGGGGTCAAGTATCCCGGCTCAGACCCCCCCCCCCCATGCCATGACCATTTGTACAGTTCTATGGAGGGAGGGGGGGGGGGGTGGACCCAACCCACTTTTTTTTATTATTTTTTTTTCAAAGAAGAGAAGTTATTCAAATTTTGCTTTTACATTTCAATAGATACCTTTATAAACAGCTTTATTTCCCAAATTCCAGGTTCGTAGACAGCCCAGTCATTCCCCAAGGAGGAAAATTCAGGTATGTGCAAAACATGTTTCAGAACAGGGCCAAAAGAGTGGCAAAGGGGGCTGATTTAGTATTGAAATATTCAGTCTTTCCATTTCCCAATTTTCCCTCAACAAATTTTCCCAGCAAGCAGCACACCTCCCCCACCACAACCCACTAGCTATGACTTGAATAAAATTGATTCCCAATCCTGCATCTGTTTCATAACAGTGTCCTTATGTGCAGATTTTCTATTAGTTGCGAAATGCGGAATTGTATACAGGACGAATGTTGTACATCACACAATATACAAATACTAAGGCCGATCTCTCAACTTGTTTTTTTTTGGGGGGGGGGGGTAAGCCAGAGGAGGAAAAATATGGATATAGTCATTTTAAAAATGCTCCTATACAGGCATACTTGCACATTTGAACTTCAATGCAGCTTTTTCCTGTCAAGATTGAGGATTGACTTTTCAGTACTTCATCTAATCAATCTCATAAGAGGTCACGAGAGCTTCACTAAAGGATTCAATTGTACAATGTGTGTGGGCCACTTTTTTGCAGCCTGAAAACTTTGTCGTCTCTCTGAACATACAAATGAGATGAAACAAAGACTTGTGACAAATATTCCCCTTGAAACCACAATGGTCTATGTGTTGTGTAATAAATGTTCACCTGAAACTCATCGATATAAACGTTTACTAAACCTTTGAAATTTATGTGGGGTTTAGCATGCATATTATTTTTCTCAAGTTTCAGTCATGTATTTAGTTCTTTGATGAGTACCTGTATGTAAATAGTCCCTTGTAATGTCCACTATTCATTCATTAGACCCAGACCTATATTTTCTAATTCAAAAAAATTGCAAATTACCAAACATTTTGTTATGGCTCCCAACTTTGAATAGTGTTCCATTGAAGCCCTCAACCCTGTAATATAATGGATGGGATCCTTATTATTTTATTCTCATTCTTATTTCGAATTGTGTAATTTTTGCTTCTTTATCGACATGATTTATTTGTCAAAAATATTCTTACACATTCTTTTTATTCATTTAAATAATTGCACCCCTCTTGAAAACAAAGATGTTTAATCCAGGAACAAGTCATAATGCTGTGATCGGCACGATTGCGAAAATTGGGCATTGCGTAACAACGCGATATGCACGACGCATATAAACGGCACCCGTTTCATGTGTTATACGACTACACCGCGTGATTGCTGAACGCACTATCCATCTATCAGCTTGGACCTAAACCAATCAAAATTTCTTGTTAACTGATAAACCATTGCCACGCTGAATAAGAATCCTCATTATGCACCAATATGTTTCTTAATTGGCACTTTAAATACAGAGTTTTATTTACAATTGTTTTGCTAGTCAGTTTCCCAGTTTTTAAAACTAAGTTTTTTTACATTTTGATATTTAATTATTTTGACTGGGACAATCAATTGAGGAGAGCGAGGCGGAGAGATGGGAGTGGGAAACGAAAGGGGCAATAGAGTGAATGGGAAAAGGGAAAAAGCAGAAGAGAGAGAGAGAAAGAGAGAGAAGAGAGAAGAATGGGCAAGGGCCGGGGGGCAAGGGAGAGGAGGGATAATAAGGGGAGAAAGGAAAGAAAAGAGAGCATAGAGAGAGAAAGTGAGAAATAGGAATGGGGGGGGGATATGAAGGATGGTGGGAGAAAGAGTGAAAGGCAAGGAAGTAAAAGGAATGGGGATGAGGAAGAGAGAGAAAGGAATACAGAGGGGAAAAGAGGCCAAATACAGAAAATGAAGAGAAGCTAGATGAGCAAGGAAGCGGAGATCCGCGAAAAGAGAAACAAAAGAGGAGGAAAAAAATGGTCTCTTTTTTTTTTTCCCTGGAGAGCGTGAGACCAAAAAACCACGCACACCCTTACCATGGATTACCAGGCCCACTATTAAAACCAGACCAAAAGATTAATAAAAATCTGCTTTGATCGTGACCACCACCTGGTGCTGTGAGGGATTTATCTAAATTAGTTTTGAACATCCGTGTGAAAGTGCTGATGATGCCCAACAGCAATCCGAACCTTTTACGCTGCAAAATAGGAGCTAAAAGGAATGGGGGGGAAGACCACAACATGGACCTGAACTGCAGTGACCCCCTGATTCTTAACAGCGGTTTTGTGCGATATTTCTTAAAATTGCTATCTAATTTTTCTTCTATTGTTGGCTTATACTTTGCAGGAGAGAAGCTTGCATGTTAACTCTTGTTATTACAGTACCCCGAGCATGTATGAGTCCATCCACCAATGCACCAGTTTTGGGAGGGAAAATTCCACTCAATATGGTCAGTGAGCACATCTAACTAACTAAACTTAACAATCACTTCTTTAAACATAAAACCCCTGATATTTACACCTCAGTGTAGCCCATAAGTGCTAGTACTTAAGTAAATTTTTAGAATGATCATGCAATGTACTGTGGTTCTTAAAACTGTTGGAGGAACCACTTTTATCCTTGCCAGTTACTGAAATGTGTTCAGTAGTACAGTACAGTATAGGGTAATTACATGAATTATAGGATTGGTCAAACACCCTTCTGGTATGTACATTTGTAAACTCTTAAAGGCTCTGCTCAGAGATTTCCCAATGAGGGCGCCCTCAAATTTTCAAAACATTGTGTGTTTGCATGTACAGAATGATTGTCCATTCTAATCACTGTGCTGAAATAGCTAAGCTCAATCAAAGTCCTTCGGTAGAAAATCACATCTTTGTTTTAAAAATTCCGGATCCGGAAATTTGTTAGACACAGCAGGCCTACAACAAAAATTTCTGTCGGCCGACCTTCAAAAAGATAAGTGGGAGGCAAAATTCTCGTCAATATGTGCATGAAGGGCACATCACAAGCACAGTTAGCACAAAAGTCCTTACAGCTGGTCCAGTATTTTGACACACTATGGTGCAATCTGGGCCTGTATTCGAACCTTTTTGTATAATTATAGGGTTGTTTTTTTTGTGTATTTTTTCCTTACTTTGAAAATTTCCTGCAGTTGTCAATTTTTTCTGGGACCTGCGGTCGGGTCCATGGTCCCTCCTGGGGATTTTGTAGGCCTGATACAAAAGTATACTATGGCAATGTTATATATACATAACGTTACTGCATCACAACGAAAACTCTGATTCAAATCAAACTTTAGAATTAAGCAATTATTTATAATAATAAAATAAGTAAAAAACTTAAATATTTTTAATTAATATACTAAAAAAATTTATATTCAGAAATCTCTGAGTCAGACTTTAAATGTATAGCACATGTCAATATCAACACTGCTTTTATATTTAAAAAATACATCGCGGGTCCCCGGACCACGAGTGTCGTCTGCTGTCGCAGTTGTGAATAGGGCCAAAGATCACAGATCACCTAGGTCACATTAGGTCACCAAAAGGCAACCACCCCCATCCCGCCTTTCACCAATTTTAAAGTTACATCATTGTACTTCCTTCGGAACTCATACGGCAATTGCAATATATTGCGGGTTAACATTTGACGGCCAAAGGTCACATTTGAAAAGGGTAAAACAAGGTCCACATGAGGTCACCCATCAAGTCACCCCATCCCACCCCACTCCTTTCCACCAAGTAATCATCGTGGGCCGTATTGAAACTCATACAAATGCAATATATTTAAGGTGTTACAATTTGACCACCGATGTATACACACACATATACGAACCAGAGTATCCCATATACACGTGCCTGCTGCAATTTTTGCAGATTGGGACACAAAAATTTTGACTTTCTTGTCAAGTAGCACTAAATCAATGTTTGATTTAGTGTGCTACTACAAGAAAGGGCATAGCCAATGGGGGACAACGGGGAGGGGGGGGGGGGGGAGTACTCCCTTGCAAACAATTACATGTGCAAAAATAGGAGGCCCCACCCACAACTGTATTTAATCACATTTTATGAAAATATGCAAATGAGCGTATTCATATTTAATAAAATTATTCATTCATAAGATTGACAAACTTGTATCTGGGAGATTTTAGACATTGATCTATAAAAGAGGAAAATCCACGGGACCCCACACATGGAAAATTTACTTAAATCTGATTCGTTCATAGTCTCTCTTTTACTGACTATTACTAAACCAACAAGGATTACTGAAACATATGCAAACTCTCATTGATAATATTTGAACCAACAAACAATGAATGATATTTCTTCGACTATATTGGTGACAGTAGTAGCGACCATTTTCTAAATACTTTGACTACCAAATATGAATGTACCAACGAAAACGATTACGGATAATGATATTTAAAGGTCCATGCAGGGGGGAGGGGGGGTGGTAGGACATGCCAACTTGACAGCAACAGCAAATTCAAACGTATCAACTTCCAGGTGCTAGTCGGTTTCAAAGCCTTAACGGCAGGTCGGGGCGCTCTCCGCATATCGAAAGGTTCACACAGACTGACTAGAAGACCTAGGCCTGGTCACGAAATTTAAATCTAAATGACCGTTATTGGAAATTACACTTTTTGCAGCGGGGTTTAATCCACATAACCTCGACGGATTTTGAAGACAATATTTTTTTCTTAAGTATCATGATATTACTAAGATTTTTTGAAACCAAAGGTGTAAGAGTGATTTTTTAGTGTCACTGGGACGAGACTGCCAGCAGTTAAATGCACATAGCAGTTCCACGAATTACCAGTTGGACATCCCCAATGCCCAAATCGAGCAGATCGTGTTCCTACCCCCTGGGTCCATGGCTCGGATCGCTAATAGCCTCATCCCCAGAGGTTCAGATTTTACCGGAAAGTGGTCATCATTTTGATAGAAGAACGAGAAAACTACTTAGTTTTTCTCATTTACCCTGTGAAATCGAGGGGAAAAGGATGTTTGGTTCGAAGTACGTTATGAGTGAAAATGTACCCTTTTTGGTCGACAATATTATTTTACTCTACGGGCTTACAGAATCACGTTTGTAAGCCTACATAAAAACGGCTTGAAATATCGGCTGCGAAACTTTGCAGTTGGAGTTTTGAGGTGAAGGACCAATCTATCAAGATGAAAATGTCATATACGTAAATCGGGCCATTCATCCTTAAGAGGAATTTATAAATGATGATATGTCAAAAACCTGAAAGAAAAATTATCCAAAGTCAAGTGGTGCGAGAAATTAAATGGAAGTTCAATTGCGATGATGACTACAATATACATTTATCTCAACATTAAATGACTGATTTAATGAGTTGCCATACCCATGTGAAAAACACCAAAACAGAAAAAAGAAGGATTCCAATATTCCTTGGATCCACAACGGTTGGTTTAAAAGTACAATAAGAAGAATAAAATGTATAAAGCGTATAATGCTCCAAGTGAGAAAAAAACATGAACGCGTACAAAGTATACAGGAACAAAAGCACAGTCTTATTCGGTAAAGCAAAAACGTGGATACTACAACATCCATAATTCAGCATGCTAAAAATAATAGGAAGCAAACTTGGAAAACTATAATAGCCTTAAGCGGTTCGCACTTCTAAAAAAAAGAACAGCATAATTCTAATGTTTCCGGTGAAATTGTAAACTAATCCAACAAAACACTATCTGCGATGATTTTAAACACCTTTGTCGTGAATATTGGGCCAAACAACTAGCTGGCTGAGAAAAATTACACATGGAGACATAGAAATATCCAAATATTTATTTAACCCACTTCAAACTAAATGGACATTACCCATAGTTGAAAGTGAAAATAATAAAAATCTATTGAAAGTCGATAAAAACAAAACCGGTCATGATGAGATCAGTAATTTCCTTGTTCAAAAAATTGCCAATGAAGTAAGTACCACCCTTTCCATGATTTTCACTCTATCTCTAAAACAAACAGGTCTTGTACCAAAATACTAAAATACTAGCCAAATGACACCTTATTTACAAAAACGGATAAAGGTGATGTATATTCAATTTACGACTATTGCGATATTATTGCCATGTTCTCAAAGATTCTGGAGAAAGGAATTGTCTTCAATAGACGTTTATCATTTATTGATAAAACATATGATTTTAAAACATAAGCAATTGGGGCTTTAGGTCTCATTTTCAAACACAGATGGCTGTCTTGAATTTGATAAAATTTACCCAATGCTATTGAAAAATTATAAGAAACTACAATGGGCATATTCCTTGATTTATCTAAAGCCTTTGTGATACTAGTAACCATGATATTTGATTGCATTAAAATTAGACCATTATGGCTTTAGAGGCCATCGTATACAATGGTTTAGTAATTATCTTGTGAAAAAAAAACAAATGTATCTTATAATTCGTACAAATCTGAAGTTCAATATATATTTTACATGTGGTGTTCCACAAGGGTCAATCCTGTCCTTTGTTATTTAGTCTATATGTTAAACACTTATTATGAAAATGTCTTGGAATCTTTAAATTTCGTCTTGTTTGCTGAAGACACGACAATTTTATTCCGAAGAAATTTGTGATTATAGAAATACAATTAATTAACACACATTTCAGAAGTGTCAAATGGTTTAATTTTAAAGCGAACAGAAAAACTTCAGTAAACGTTAGCAAAACAAACTACATGAATTAGGGGACACCAATTAAAACGTTTAAATTTCCAAATTTATGAAGTAACATTAGAGGGAAAAAGTGCTACCAGGGTTGGTAACAAGACAAAAGTTCTTGGTGTATTTATTGATGACAATCTTTCTGGAAGGTGGAAATCCATATTGAAGCTGTATCAAATACAATATCTGATGTTGGTGTCCTGAAACAAATTAAAAACTTGTCCCCAAATGTATTCTACGAACCATATATTGTTAATATGTATACACCTATATATATATAATATGGCATTATTGCATGGGGGGTAGTACGAATAAAATATATGTAGGTAGAATTCATAAACTTAAAAAGCAGTAGGAATTATTTCAAATCGCAATTATTAGACCACTCCAACCCGCTTTTCAAAAAAGATTATCCTTAATGTCTCTGCAAGTATTACTTGAACTAGGTGTTTTATGTTTAAAAACATTTTTACCAAACCAGTTCCAGTATGTCTTTTTGCAAACGTCATTTGTTATTTTACTAATTTGACGCGATTTAGTATACATTACTTATTCTACCAGAAACAATAATTTGTATCAATTGACAAAAAACGTAAAAACTACTTTCTCTTCAAACGGTGTGAGGTCTATGGGGGCCTGGATATGGAATATTTCCCTACTGTTATTCAAATGCAACCAGTGTTAAGACATTTAAAACTAACCTAAGAAGAAGAATGATGACACTATATGTATAATTTGCTTTACTAGCTATTTAAGGTGCTTAAAATTTAGTTAACCGCTCAACTCTACTTTTATAATGATCATTGTACAATGTCAAATCTACATATGTGTATGTAATATTGTGTTTTATTGTTTTTGGGGCGTTTACATCTGGCCTTTGGCCTTTCTGTCGTTCCCCCCATAGGTCACCAATCATATTGGCTTTTGGCCTCTCTGTCGTTCCCCCATGTCACCAATTCATATGTAACTGTATCGTTTATTATTACTATTGTATTGCTGTTGCGTTGCATATGGAAATAAAAGTTGAATGGAATTGAAAGTTGAATGAACTCCCAAAAAGTATACACACGTACATGACTTTAAATTTTTCAATCACTGTGCTAACTGCTATGTTAGAATTGACACTTGGGCGTATATAGTTATAGTCGTGGAAGTGGATTCATGATTCTTGAAAAATATGCAAAAGGAGTGCATTAATGTTCATTAGCCTGTACTAAAGTATACAGCACATACCTCATCATGTTCTATAACCTTGCCACATTAACGTCCATTGACTAATAGTTGAGTTTAGTCTGTTAGAAGTGGCCGGAAATCATGGCAAAATCAGCCATTTTCACATAGGATGGGTCATAATACTATTCCTTTCCAATGATCTAATCGTATAGGGCCTCTTAATGGTATGTGAAACAATCAAGCAAATCCCAATTATCCCCTAATACATTGTGTCAAATATTATCCGGAATAATGATGGTCTTATGTAGCAGATAAACAGATTAGTTTGCCTACTAGATAAAATTTACATAATTTTTGCTTTTGTTGTGGACCCAGACAGACAGAATTAGTTATCATCAAAAAAATGTTGTAAATGAGAAAAAACAGACCCCCCCCCCCCCCCCCATTGATATCTTAAACAAGAATACTGTCAATTAGTTTAATTTTTTGAAGTAGTAATTTGGAAGAGATGGGGTAAGGAAAGGATTACAAAATAGAAGAATCATCAGAGAAGTGAGAATATGAGGGGGGTACTCAACTTTTTCTGGGTAGGATATGTGTGGCCCGACTTCCGAAGTAGGGGTTGGGAACTGATTTGTCTTTTAAATTAGGGGCCTTAGAAAAATGGATTTAGAGGAAATTTGCCATTCCCCTTAGAAACTAAAATTAGGTCAAATTGCCTTGGCACCCCTTCTTCCCCACCCTGTTTTTAATTAAAGTTGGTACAACATGGTAGACAGGGGACCTAGGTAGGTGATAAAGTTGACTAATTCTGTCGGTCACTTATCCAGGTACTTGCTCCAGTTATTGCACTTACTCCACAAATCTGGACTGAAACTGCATTGGCGTAGGCATAGCTTAGTCTCGCATTTTCGTAACGCTAGGAAATCCGTGAGAACTTTCTCAAATTTAGAAAGTTCATTGTACCCAACATTTGAGACAGTACCTTACAAATTTTCCTTTGGTGCAATATATGAACTCTCCGCTGGGTTAAAAAGTCCTTCCTTCTTTTAGAATTATTTCTGGATTCAGTGGATAGGTAAATTCTTGAAGTTTTGAGCAGTAAGAAATCACAACAATATTGCAGACACGCCGGACATTTTGTTTATGTTGATTACGCCTGACGTCACATTATGCAGCCTCTTGCCAACACAGTCCATCGCGCTGCTCACAGCTCAACGTACCTTCCGTGCGATATGTCAAACGATGGAGAGACTAAGGCTAAGATCACACCTGTCGCCGACGCTGTTGTTTGTTGAGGTTGCTAGCGCTTTTACACGCCCAATTGGGGCTTTTTGACACATCAAAAGTGCGTCAAAGAGCATTTTCGGTAGGGACTCGGTGGAGCTGTGGTTTTTTGTCACAATAGAAACCAATGATTGGGCTACATTTCCCCACACTTGTCCGCGCGTGTCCCACGGCCTAACAGGAATTTTGTTAGCAACACTGGAGAATTGCAACAAACAGTTTTGATCATTAGACTCGGGAGTGGCGTGCCACAAAAGTGTTAAATATATATCCTTCAGTGCCGGTTTACTTAGGTACAAAGGGTGAGAGGAATCAAGAGAAGATCGCAACAGGTTGGTACAAGGATTGCAGCATTTGTATAATATTAGACGCATTTTCAGTCTGTAGAGGTCCCTCTTTCTCCACGAGCAATCGACCCTTAAGCCCAGTCCGACTCATATTTATATCAGGCGGACTGGAAGAGAGTCTACGTAGCCCCTATATGGAGAATTATACTTTTGAAATTCTTTCAGCTTTGACCATGATGATTATTAAAATTTTCTGGAGGTGATTGAGTATAAAAAATGCACAACCGGTAAGAAGTTGGAGTGATTGGTTGCTAAAAAGGAATAGCTGCTGTGCAGATATAAATTGAACTTTGGCCCATTTCATGATTAGGTGCCACTTTTGAAGTTTGTCTTTTTCTTCCTAGCATGTTCAAAATTATGGGATCAGAGCATCCTTATGGGGTTTTACCATTCCTCCCTATGGGCTCTACTCCCATAGCTGAACCAAACTTGTTCCTGAACACATGTTTTTAGGTGCGTGATATCATAATGATTGCCTAAAATTGACCATTTGTGGATGTTTTGTAAACTGGATTTATTTTTAAGGTTATTTTGATCAAGCTGCCGTTCTTCAACAAGCACATTTTCCCGATATCCTCTATTTTATTTTGTTACATGAATAAGAAACCACTTGTATTAAGATCAAAATAAAGGAATAGCTTTTCTTGTATAATAATATGTATATGCATGCAAAAAATTCAGTGTGTGGATGTGACATTGTCCGTTCACTTTTACCACATTTTCAGGGGGGGTCTCAAAAAACAAACAAAAGTATTTCCTGTTGGCAAAGAATGTGTTAATTGATAATTTTTGTCCTAAGATTATTGGATAAAAATTATTGTTATGCTCACCTCTAATTTTTGTTTCTGGATGAGGAACACTCATTGTCCGGTCACCTATTTTGTCAATCCCCATATTTTAAATGTAGAATTTGGGGTTTAACAAGAATGAATATTCAACTTGTAATATTATTTTTTAAAAATACAGTTTGGAAGAGCTTTGTATATGGTACCACATGTTAGGGCTGGGGCTCATTTTCAATTTGTCATTCAAACTTTGTGACATTTAGTTACATCCGTCACATCCAAAAACAAAATTTACTTTCAGCTCAAGATTAATATCATTCGTTGTACCCAATTTTTCAGTATTTTTTAGGCCTATTTGGTACTCACTAAAAATCACAAGAGTTATGTGTCCTAGATGCTTTTTAAATTAATGCCAGACCACTTAAAATGTGTCCATTCACAACCATTTTGTACATCCATTCTGGCTCATTCTGATTGTAACGAACTTGTAAATCAGTATTGTTACAACTTGCGAGGTCTGTTTCTCGATTGTATGCACACAAATGGTGCAGAAGGTCGTCTGTTCAAACTAGGTGCCTTGGTTCAATGAGGAGATCAAACATGCCAGACGAGTTCCAGACAGCATCGAGAGGAAGTGGAGGGAGGAAATCTCAGCTGGGTCCTGATCGGCTCCAGTACCTTGACAGTTGTATTCGTTTTATAATATGCTCTTGAATTGAAATAGTCAGGGCTCCAAACATTTAAAAAAAGGCTTCAAAATTGAAGATAGGTTACCTCGAGAGAACTTTTTTTACAACAAAGATATGATAGTCGGGAAATACCGTGATTACGAATCCAGAGGTCGTAAAATTCGCATGGATTGCAAAAAACGATATTACGCAATAAAGATGACGTCATCAAATTTTGGTGAAAATTCTGAATTTTACTATTTTATTTTCTGCATTGGTAAATAGTGGCATATTATAAGCTTTTTATCACTTTGTTTGGAAGCTATATGAATATTTACATTTTGTTGTTAGAGACGTTTAATTTAATTTTTCCCTTGACACATTACAAAATATAGATTGTTCAATTGCAATTTTCTCAAACACAATTTCTGTTTTATCCGGGTCTAAAATACTTACTATTTTCTCTGGTAAGCACATATTATTCTAATTTATTCACATTTTTTAACACTTCTCATTATATTTGGATGTTCGGGTAAAAATATATGTTTTGATTCAAAATATGTACATCTAAGTCTTCTATTGGCCAAAATTTGATGACGTCATCAAAATTTGACTCCACATGTAAAATATATGGATTTTTTAAAAATTATTTTATATGATACTTTGCATTAATAACTTTAAGACCAACGCATTTTAGAACCTTAATAAATGATATATATCTTTGTGGCCAATGATCTGCGAAAGGAAAAATAATCTGCATTGCTGTCTGTAACAAAATTGCCACTTCCACTTATTTTTCTCGCATTGTACATTTTAAAAACAGTTTGGAGCTCCCACAAGGGTTGCATACTTCCACTATTTTCCGGAATTTGTGACCACAAAAGTTTTGGACATAGATTAGAAATCTTCAGACAGTGATGTGTGCTTTTCTATGTAATATGTCATTTATGATGTCACAGTATACATTAGGACTCACCTCTGTTTTGTTTTCGTTCTGCAAAGTATCACAAATAAGCAGACACTACAATAGATACAATAAATTGCGTTGCGAAAATTACATTCAAAGTTAGAAATGTCCAATTAGTGGAAAATATAGTTAAATCCGCAAAAAAATAAAAACAAATGGTCTGCAATTGTACACGTTTTTTTCCCTTTTTTGGGTTATTACTTTTACTTATAAGTAGCTTCGAGGTGGCTTATATACCCCTAAATCCAGGTGTCAGATAGTATGGGCCTTAATTTCCAGCATTCCCAGATTTGTTCAACTTCATAGTTGGAAGAATTTAAAACTCTTGTTTAAAATTCGTTGCTAATTTGTCACAATCCACTATGACTACGAATCAAATTTGTGACCCACCACCACCATTACCAACCCCGGAACAATTCGCAGCTTAATTCCTCATTTGATCAGAGCCAGTCAGAAATAGCCAAATCCCCAATTCATTCATCTTTAACAATAAAAGCAAGTAATGACTTTAGTTGCCTTTTATCATAGACTACTCCACACTAACCAAATTCACCCAACAAAAGAAAGCGGGCAGACAACTTTCCACATAAAACACATGCCACTGTTAGCATTCCAGTCTGTTGTTTGACTTCAAGTACAGAATACCTCCAGAGATGCCAAAAGATTTGTGGTACAGCTGGTGCGGATTAGTCTATATAAAGGCCGTCTAAAGTCATACTTGCCTTTTATTTTAAAGATGAATGACCTGGGGATTAGGACATATTCTGACTGGCTTTGATCAAATGAGGAGTAAGTCACTGCAACTTGTTCCTGGGTTTGTAATGGTGGGGTCACATTTTTAAATTTTGCCATATTTTCGTATGTGAGACTTGCAGAGGCCTTGTATATATACCCATTGACAAGAATTTCAACAACGAGAGCATCAAGGATGCTGTGGCTTACTCCAGAGGTGTGGCGTTGAGTTGGGCATGAGGTGAAACAAACCAATAAAGTGACATTCCCATATCCGAACGTCCCGTAACTGCTGCATTTTTGCTCCACTTTTCAAAAATCACGGACGGACCCGTTTTGTTTTTTTTGGAAAAATGCCCCTAGAAAAAATCGAACAGAAAAATAACGCTACCGCACCCTTTTTGCGGTGATCGTCAGGTTTAAGTCTTTTTTTCCGAAAAGTATGTTTTGGGATAGCGGCCTATAGCCAGTGAAATTTGTTCATTGTTAATGCCAAACCCAACAAAAAAATACAGTGTATTCCCCGTAGTAGTCACCAAAAACCTAAAATGATAAAATGCATTTTTTATTTTTAATTAACAAAAAAA
>JAMKCH010032870.1:0-16802 GCA_023653785.1 Ophioderma brevispina
ACGTGGGTGGAGAACGACAGTCTGAGGGATGTTATCGGGCCTTTCAAAGTGACCCCACAGGTCGAAGGTCATCTAGAATTCAATTTGCTTAGAAATACCCTAGAACAACCAATTAGGCCAAAAAGGCTGTTGACCTCAGCACAGAACAATGCTGAAGTCAAAGGTCACACTACTGTTTTTAAATTTTAGATATCATAAAATATATTTATATGGTGCTCTACAGAGAACACAGTGCCTAAATGAGTTCTGGGTGAGATCATATTTTTCAATGTGTTAAATTATTGTTAAGAATATATTTTGCTACTCTCCGTCTGAATTATACAAAGGCTATACTTTGATAAGCATAAATTAGGCAGACCTCTTCACTTAGTGAACTGATAAAGAATAGCGTAGGCGCAATACAACACAACGGACACAAGGAATACTTAAAGGGGCATTTCGTGATCAACAACCTCGTCCCCCGACTTACCCCAAAAAAGTTGAGATTTTTGTATCATCTGAACCGTTAGCCTTAAGAATCCGCGTGTACCTAATCTTACATGCAAATTCAGTCGTTTCTGTAAGAAATTCGCAATTTTGTATTTTCTGTCCATAAATGGACAGAAATTACAGCAGTGGCATATGGGACCGTGGGAAACAAGTAATTGCTCATAACACAAAACCGCAAGATCGGAATCAACTAAAGTTTTTTGTATATGCTTTTCTCAAGGATATCTTGTGAACATGAATAAAACAGAAGGTGCTGGAATCACGAAATGCACCTTTAAACAAGTAGATAAAAAAAAACCAAACAAATAATTCCTGCCTATTTAGTGCTGACCACTAATCCAGGACTCCAAACTTTTTTCCGACAACTTGTTTTATCCTTTTAAAATACTGTAAATATAATTATCGTCTTGCCTTTTGTATGTAATATTGTGTACCCTGCATGTGTCTGGGTCTGCCCAGACTGTGACCTGGGTTTTGTGTGCAATCTTTTGTGTGTGTTTTTCTAAATAAAGATTGATGAATATAATAACACCTTTCCTGAACTTTGAGTGGCACTATCTTCAGAGAAGCACTGTTACATTACCTTGTACAACTTCTGAAAAATTAGCATTAGAAAATGGCTGTGGTTAAAATGCACGGATGCAAGCAGTGGTGTTAAGAACTGGATTATCTCAACAACATGCAAGGAATTAGAATGGAATTGAGCATCCTTAAGCCTTAAAGGTGATCCTCATTGCTCGGACGGCATATATTAAGCTATATACCAATGGAAAGCTTATGATTTCAGGTTGCCAAAAATATCTTTTCCAAAAAAAATAATCGTATAATACAGCCGCTATAAACCAAAAACTAACCCATATTTCGTTGCGATTTTACGCCCCAAAAAATACGCTTAAGCTTTCCTTCTCTGACCTTGGCAAATTCGTGTGACGTAGGCGATTGCACAAGTCTTGTTGCGCAATGCATCTTCCAATAGCTTCCAATGTAAAGGAACCCCAGTGAGATTTTGACCACCACTCATGCTACTGGAGCATGAAAAAGAAATAGCTGCCCTTTGAGGTTAGTGAGGGAGACCTGCCCCTGGAGCATGGGTGGTGGTCAAAAACTACCGCGTGCGTATAAAGACTCGGCTCTTCCATTGATTTACGTTACACCCTCTTATGCTAACCGGTGGAATTGCATGAGGTATAGGCGCTATCAGGTGGAGTAACGGAAAATATCTTTTTCTCAGACCGGGAAACAGTCACTTAATTATGGTTATTGAACCTTTTTTAATAAATCACTGTTGGCTTTGCTATTCTCTGTGGGATAGAGCCATCAAATCTACCAGATACTTCAACAAATAGTTATCTGTATCTGTATTGCTAATAATTCTGATTTAGTTGAGCAAATTTGAGAGAAAACAATGGTAAGTCTTCGAAAGCGCAGAAGCGAGTGATACAAGCGAATGGGATTTTGTTTACTTGCATAGACGATTACACAATCGGTGACGTCACCACCTCACAGCGCCCAAGTCAATAATATTGACTTTCGCTGAAGTGGTGTTGCTTGAAATACGATTTTCATTTTGGCTCTTGTAACCAAATCGTGAGTAGCATAAATATGACACTGTTACATATAAAATCGCGATAAAATAAGCTTTCCATTGGTATATAGCTTAATATATGCCGTCCGAGCAATGATGATCACCTTTAAGAGGGATCTCTAATGGCAAACATTATATTCTGTCAATGGTTTTCACCCTTGGAGCTTGTAGATAATGTGTAGTTATCTTTTAAATGCTACCTACCACCATACCAATTAAAAAGAGACACCATCACCACCACCACCACCACCACTTACAAAGCTGACCAAGATCATGCCGGCAAAGAAGTAGATGATGTTAACTACTTCAGTTAACTCCAATTAGTAAAATATCATTTTTATGACTTCTCAAATCTTGACCATCTCAATGGTCTTGATCCAAGACGGAAGAATCAGATGTCAGTAGTAGAAGTGATCTTGGGTTAATGTTATTGCAGTCGGCAAACAACATTTTTTTTAACACACTTACTTGAAGCAAAACCAATGCCATATATTTGTGGAAAAGTTTTTCTACCTTCTCTCTCTCCTTTTGGCAGGTGTATTACAGGTCTTTGCCTTGGCATCTTACACGGTATGAGCAGCTGGTCATCACTAATTGGCAGGGCTACTTCAAACCTTGTGAAGAGAAGAATTAACAATTTTTAAACAGTGAAGCATTTGGGATGCAATCAAACCTGCCGGGTGTCACAGAGTTAGAGAATAAAAGATGAGATTTCTTGTTTTGGCCATCTTAAATGGAGTCGTAATGAATGGGTGTAGCTGGCATCCACCACGATAAAATATTGGGATTCATTTAGATAATTGCACCCCTCTTGAAAAATAATGTTTCAATCCAAGGAGCCAAAGTTACTGCGTGATGATCATCACGCTGCGTTAATTGCATTTGCGTACAAATGCGACATGCATACACAGTATAAACGCGCTGTTTGAGCGGGTTTAATATTTGAAGAATAAAGAATATTTAAAGAATGCAGGCATGAGATTTTGACCACCACTTATGCTCGTGGAGCATAAGTTGCAACAACCGTTCCAGAGTGGAGCTATTCATTATATTGAGTGCTGATCACAGTTGCAGTATCAATTTATTCCGTAAATGTTATCAAGGATTAGAATTGCAAATTTGGAACAGCAATCATGTGGTTAGGTAGCTGACCTCATGAAATAGTGGTCTGGGGTTCGAATCTCACTCGCGCTTTTATAAAAACCTAATAAAATTTTTATTTTTTGAGGTTAGAGGGAAAAATGTTAAGTCCAAAAAGATCCGAAAAATCAATAGCTGCCCTTTGAGGTTAGGCCTAAAAAAAAATTGTTTGATTGGCGTAACATAGAAAAAAAATAGGGTAGGTAGGTCGGATTGTTTATTTATTTTTTTTTTATGTTTCACATACCAGAACACAAAATATATGACACACATACAAAAACAAATGGCACATCTTCACTTTTTCTGTAACACATCTTTTTATTTGTCATTTTGAATGTCCTGCAACCTTTTAGAGTACTGAAGTATGATGTCATTAAATTCCTGTTTTTGCATTTCAGCGTTTTCATGACCATATATCAGTAAAACATGATGGAAAACCCTCACATATGAAAATATTTGTTTTACGTGGTTTTTAAAACTTTTTTTTTGCACACAAAAAAATAAAATTATTTAGGGTCGGCAGTAAAAATAGGGTCGGTTGGGTTACGCCAATCAAAAAAAATTTTTTTAGGCCTTAGTGAGGGAGACCTGCTCCTGGAGCACAGTTGGTGGTCACTGGTCAAAAACTACCATGTGCAATAAAAAAACTGGCTAGGAAAGAATAGAATTTGTTTTAAGATTCTTGATTTTATAGAAAAGCAGTCTGTATCTTTCAAAGTCAACCAAAATCCTAATACCTGGGATTAGCAAAGGAATCGCCATTCCCATGATGTAGCTGACAAAAGTTTAATCTTTTAAGCAAGGCTACTTACTTCTCGAGAAGTTTTCGATATTGTGGAATGAGGCATTCTGGGAGTTCTGTTCTGGAATACAGCACCTTCAAATCGCTCTCTCTTAGCTCCTGTTCCAATAAAACAGAATAACACACACACACAGTTTTTAACAAATTTGGTTGTTTGTAGGCAAACCTGAAATTCAGTAAAAAGTTAACAGAAAAAGGTTTAACACCTTGCATGGATGTTAACAGAATCCTTTAAAAATAGGGACCATTCACAAATAACTTTAAATAAAATACCTCCAAATCTTCATTGACAATTTATTAATCTGACATTGCTGTTTTGTTTCATATGAATAATGTCCAAATTATACCACATTCCGTAAATTTTATTAACAGGAATTTGATGGCAGTAAAGCTTGACTCACCCCTTTTGGGCTTATGAATGGGTTAATCTCTCTGACCGTTACAACTTGTGCCATTATCTTGCACAGCCACTCTGGTTCCACAAAGTACATGTCCCTTAGCTGGTTGGCAGGGTCGTCATAGTGTAACAGCACGCCAGTCTCATGGAGAAATCGTACTGCCTAATTTCAGGAAAGAAAAGGTATAGACTGTACATCATAGGTTACTTCATTTATACAAAATCACACAACAGAACTTTTACACTGATCAAAATTGAACAAATTTATAATTGGTTTTCATTTTTTAAGACCAATGTGAGGGATAAGCGAGAGCGTTTTCCACTGGTTAGGGTATTAGCCTTTGGTGCTGGAGGTCCCCGGTTCTATTCCCAGCGGTGTCACTCGCTGAGGTTTAATTCTGGATTTAATCTGTAAAAGAGCTATTGATTAAAATTAGAATTCACTCTCCCCATGGTTCAGTTGTTGTTGGGCAACTGAACCGTGATAATACCCTTTCCTTCGGAGGGGACGTTAAGCTGTTAGTACCATGTACAAGAGCCATACCTGTACGTGCATACCAGGGTTCCTGCTTAGTAGGATTTTGGCGTCATATGACAGAATTTTCACTGGACTTAATAAATTCAGAATGAGTAACAAAATGAGGTCCACTTGGACGCCATAATTCTAAGCCTCTGAAAGGCAAAAAATATGTTTCCAAACCTCAAAAGCAAATTTATTGACATAATATTTCTGCTAAATGCAGTGTTCAAAATAGTGCTTATTGTGGGAACACCAAATTCGCCATATTGCAATGGCTATTACTATTAGTATTGTCTGACAGAAAACCAACTTGTTAACATTAAAATAAGGCACAATAGAAATCAGGAAATCTTACGCACCATGTATTTGGAAACTGATAAGCCCTGACATTTGGTAGGCTGGTCTTGGACCACAAAATATTCTACTGGACCAGATAATTCTGAACATTTGGAAATTATGGGGTCCAGTGGACTTCAAAGTTAAAAGCCCAAGTGGGAACCCTGGTGCATACTGCAGTCAGTTGTGTAAAGTGTAGGGTGAAAATGGACCTGATGGAAATAAGCTTCCTGCAGAAGCTTTCTTGGGCTATTTCTTGGTCTTATTTAATGAGTTGCATCCCATCTATGCCTTGGTCACCACAAAATAGGTGGAAACTACTCATCTTTTATCGATCCACACGTAAAAGTATTCCTTGTTAACGCTTGCGCCTTGTAAAACACACAAGCCTTGCACATCCCAATGATATTATTGATCAGTTTGCAAAGTGAGGTGGCCTGTCTATTTGGTATTGATCAAAGCATAAAGGCTCTATGCACGTTTGGTAAAGAATTTAGTTTTGTGCCACCACCCTGAGAATTTGGCAGCCTCAACGGAATAAACTGTATGTTGGAGGATGTGGTGGCAGAATACTGACTTCATACCCAAGTGAGTGTGGCAGCCTACCTGAGCCAATTCATCCTCATCTAGTTGTAGTTTGTGCTCCCTCACTAGCTGTAGAACTCTGCTATGAAGAACCACAGGAACTTGACGACTGGCATGGAGCTGTCTGGCTTCCTCCTGTAGTAATTCCTGCAACCTCTGTCAAGATAACAATATTTAGTTTTGTGTGTATGCTGCACTTGACTGAACATAGCTAAACCACCCCGAGAACTACCTTCCTATCTAACGGCCTCTAAGCACTATTTTGATTGGTCACCTAGAAGGTAATATCATGTAATGAACATGTAATGAACAAATTAGAAATAGTGTAAAAGTAGTGGTATGGTTTACACAGTTAGAAGCACACTTTTGATTGATTACTCAGAGGGCTATCTCATGTTGTGTCCTCTAATGAGCCAATCAGACAGGTTGTATAATAGGTGGTATTGCCCAGGGGGTTAAGGGAGCTTTAGTTCATCAAAACAAACCCAATGGTACCATAGTCTTAAAGGTGCAATGAGGGATTTTACATATCAGGTGTCCCTAAAAATATTGAAAGTACCGATTTTTGCCCTGATGTAAAGCTTTCCATCAAAAATATCCCTATCTGAAAGGATTAAGCTGAGAAATGTTTCTTTGGTACAAAAATTGTGATATTTCTATTTTGTATAGGAGCAAATACCAAATTCAGCCTATGTTTTATATTGAAATATAAGCAAATCAAAATTGCCTTTTTTTTAAAGTATTTTTGAAGGCCAAATACAGGTAAGAAATCTATTGAGTGTCTAATCTATATGAAATTACTATTATATGACACAATATTTGGGTGCTTCAAAATCCCTTGTTGCACCTTTAAACACAAGAGAAATTTAGGGTGTGAAATGTGCTATTATTTCTTTAATGTAGACATGACATTCACACACAAACAAACACTTACAAACACTTACCAAGTAGCTATATGGGATCATTTGGCCTAAGATTGGTTGGCCTTTGATTCTGGAACTGAAATACAAATGGGGACAAAAAGAAAAAAAACTTTGATTTTGGGAGGGAAATCTTCAATATTTTGGTTCAGCTATCCATGTAAACTTTGTTCATATGCTTTACAAACTACAGGGTGAGTAAAAAACTTTACCCTGATTGTGTCCGCCATTTTGAATTTTTAAGTAGTATATATCTAACATATTTGGTATCATCTGAAAGCTTAGTTCATTATCTTTAATTTACTGCAAAAATCATTCACATCGGTTAGGTATAGACCGAGCTACAGTCGTTTGAATCAAGTAGTCGGTTTTCTGCTCTGTCCACGGATTCACATTGAAATGAATGGCATTCAGCAAAGGAAATCTGTGTCCAGAAGAAAATCAGGCTATTTATTCACTGCAGATTCTTGATTCGAAAGACTGTAGCTCGGTCTATACTTAACCAATTGGAATGATCTTTGCAGCAAATTAAAGATAATGAAATAAGCTTTCCGCAGATACCACATATGTTAGATATATATTATTTAAAAATGCAAAATGGCAGACACAAACAGGGTCAATTTTTTTTTTACTCACCCTGTATAAGGAAAATCTTTGATTATTTTGGTTAACTTGCATTTACCATAAGACTAATTTATTAGCTCAGGATCACTTCCTGACCTTAAATTTATATTTACCTTTCAATGACCTCTGTAATAAGCCTCCTCAATTTGTCAATGCCTTCATTCTCTGCCGTACAGCTCAAGTCCATGTAGCCCTTGATCTCAGGGAATCCGGGAGAGTTACACAGACTGCGCACACGAATCCACATGTCCTCAACAAACTCTTTCATATTTTCTGAAAGGTATTGTTGAATAGAAAAATACAAACTGACCAATAAAGCAATAATATCAGGTTTGATATTTGATTGTTCATGTACATGTACTCCGAGAAACGCACACGTCGACCTTGGATTTGCAGCATATACACACGCGAACAAAGCCGGCGCAACATACATAATCTGTTGAACTTGAAATGGGACCATCACAATGATCTTCCGAAATAGAGTCCGACAAAATTTTTATAATTTTTATGTCCGGATTTTTTTCTAGCTTCAAGTAAAAAATCCGGGATAAAATTGGGATTCCTAAAAAATCTGGAAATCCGGAAGACTTACATCCCTGGTCATGACGTCACCCCCAAACTCGAGACCGAACAAGTATATACATTATGCACTTAAATAAGAAATTCAACACAACTCTACCTCTGGGTACTTTGTCCATGTATGTTCCTACTACTATGACAGGACAGTTGGGAGCCTTGGTCTGGATGGTTAGAAGCCAAGGGCTTACGGTCTGTCCTTAAATAAGAAATTCAACACAACTCTACCTTTGGGTACTTTGTCCATGTGTGTTCCTACTACTATGACAGGACAGTTAGGAGCCAGGGCCTGAATGGTTAGAAGCCAAGGGCTTACGGTCTGTCCTTAAATAAGAAATTCAACACAACTCTACCTCTGGGTACTTTGTCCATGTGTGTTCCTACTACTATGACAGGACAGTTGGGAGCCTTGGTCTGGATGGTTAGAAGCCATGGGCATAGGGTCTGCACTTAAATAACAAATTCAACCTAACTCTACCTCTGGGTACTTTGTCCATGTGTGTTCCTACTATTATGACAGGACAATTTGGAGCTAGGGCCTGGATGGTTAGAAGCCATGGGCGTAGGGTCTGTACTTAAATAACAAATTCAACATAACTCTACCTCTGGGTACTTTGTCCATGTGTGTTCCTACTACTATGACAGGACAGTTTGGAGCCAGGGCCTGGATGGTTAGAAGCCATGGGCGTAGGGTCTGTACTTAAATAACAAATTCAACATAACTCTACCTCTGGGTACTTTGTCCATGTGTGTTCCTACGACTATGACAGGACAGTTAGGAGCCAGGGCCTGGATGGTTAGAAGCCATGGGCATAGGGTCTGCACTTAAATAACAAATTGGACATAACTCTACCTCTGGGTACTTTGTCCATGTGTGTTCCTACGACTATGACAGGACAGTTGGGAGCTAGGGCCTGAATGGTTAGAAGCCATGGGTATAGGGTCTGTACTTAAATAACAAATTCAACCTAACTCTACCTCTGGGTACTTTGTCCATATGTGTTCCTACTATGACAGGACAGTTCGGAGCTAGGGCCTGAATGGTTAGACGCCATGGGTATAGGGTCTGTACTTAAATAACAAATTCAACACAACTCTACCTCTGGGTACTTTGTCCATGTGTGTTCCTACTACTATGACAGGACAGTTAGGAGCTAGGGCCTGGATGGTTAGAAGCCATGGGCATAGGGTCTGCACTTAAATAAGAAATTCAACACAACTCTACCTTTGGGTACTTTGTCCATGTGTGTTCCAACTACTATGACAGGACAGTTAGGAGCTAGGGCCTGGATGGTTAGAAGCCATGG
The DNA here is from genome assembly GCA_023653785.1 of Ophioderma brevispina. NCBI lineage: Eukaryota > Metazoa > Echinodermata > Ophiuroidea > Amphilepidida > Ophiodermatidae > Ophioderma > Ophioderma brevispina. Next base: position 9,282 of record JAMKCH010032870.1, read on the forward strand.
GCGTAGGGTCTGTACTTCTTCAGGTCCTCTACTGATGTCAAATACCACCTGCAGGATAAAAATAATTATTAAAAACATGTCCTATAAAGATTGACCTTTGTTTGCCATAATCCTAATCTTATCTTTTTCATCCTCCTCAGATCTTTTTATCAACCTTGCAACAACAGAACATTGCCTTATTCTTTCTGGAGAACACTGCACAGTTTAAATCACCTCAGTTAAAATACAGCAAGTAAACTTGCGCGATCCCCCTGGCAAGATGGCAGTATACACAAGGTGGTTAGTTGGCACAGTTGTCAGTTGCAGGGCATCAAAATTCAATAAATTGTTCTCATGGAATAATATCTAGAAATGTAGCAGTTTCTGAAAAATGAAAGCCTAACCAAAGGGGAAAATGACTGCAGATGACCTTTGACCTCGGTATGTGACCTTTGACCTCAACAACATATGAAGGAACTCGTATTGCACCTTCGACCCAAGTTAGGTTGTAATCGGACTTCAACTTTTCAAAGACGACCAGAAAAACAAAAACTAACCAAACTGGAACATGACCTTTGACATCATCCACATATGAAGGAATCCCAATTGCACGTTCACCCCAAGTCTGGTATAAAATTGGATTCTTTAAGTCCAATACCCAAATTTATTGGTCTCGCTATGAGTTGAAAAAAATATTGGGCTCGACTGCGTCTCGCCCAATATTTTTTCAACTCATAGTGTTATATGGCCTCCATTTTTCTGATTAAACTTTTAAAAATATTATTTTCTCAATTTTATTTGAGAAAAGATTTCTCACAGGACAAGTATTTTGTTTACTATAAAAGAGAGAAAGGGGAATACCCTAGTTGTTTTTGCTAAGTGCACCTGTTTAGATTGCACAATAGGGGAAGTGGGGGGATTCCCCAAGAATGCTAAACTTAGTAACTGACTCAGCTTGTTTATGCTTTAAAAGATCAAGGCATTGCAAGATCTGGGAATTCCCCCACAAAGTTATATATATGAAGTGATGTAATTTAGATTGTGAAATCTGATTGATGGGCAAGTCATGTTTTGCATAAGAATGTGTAATGTCTATTTTTAGATGGGATTTTTGTGAAGCAGTTATTATTAGGAGTTGAGCAAGTCTCCCCGTCAGCAGTTGCAATCAGCTATAATATGGATATGCTAGTTTTTTATCTACAAAATGGGAGATTTATGCTCCGCACCAGTTGCAGGATTTATTTATTTTTCACAAAATTCCATGTGAGCAGCGTGCTGTAATTATTCTCTGTCGTCTTTGAAGCCGAAGTTGCTGGGAATCAAAATAGGATTCCAAAATTGTGGACAGATAGACATCGTGTGGAGATCTTGGACTGTGGATTATTATCGTCGAGGGGACTTATGTATCCTTTTCGTCTTGAATGACTGGACAAAGATTCCCTTCAGGACTGAGAAGATTCCTTGGAATATAATACCTGAGGAGTTTTGTATGAGCTTGTGCGCTGTCATTTTTGGAGTCTTCGCTGTGAGGACATATCATCGTGAACTGCCAACGCTTTCAACACAGGATACTAGTAAACCACTAAGTAATTTTCTTATACTAAGGTATATGTAATTTGTTTTTGGACATACAAATTCTTGAAACCAAATTCAAGTAAAAAAAAAACTGTTATTATTATTTTAAGATCATTGTGCACAAGGCTCAATTTATGTGTTTGAAATGGTATTTTCGACCTTAGACGTCTACGAGACGTCATAACAATAGCGAGACAAAAATTTGGCGTATTGGGCGGAAAAACAAAAAAATGGTTTCAAACTTCAAGATTTCGCGAGTATACAAAGACTTCGAAGTACAACAAGTTCATGGATTATGTGTACCATGCCATGGCATCTGCTTTACTGTACTGACACTGGATCAAGATATTACATATGCTTTAACTAACCTGAAAATTCTTAATCAAACAGCGCGGCAGTACTCTCCCGGTGGGCACTATCCACTCCTTTAATCAACCTTTTATTGTTTAAAATCTACTTCCACCAGAAGAAGAATTAGCCATCTCGCAAGGTAAATAAAAAAAAACAAACGCGTCCGGACATGATCGAATGCAAAAGAATGAAGACCGGAATCATGTGCACACGTACATACTTCAGTGGTACGAATAGCCTGAATCCCTGGCCCGTCAACGCGGCATTATGCCTGTTGTTCGACGAAACTGGGGGGCACCGTAATGAATACCAGGATGGGTTTACCCAGTGGGTTCGTGTGCGCATGCAGGCTACACGTCGCGTTACCAGGGTGCCCAAGAACCATACTCATTCGAATGCTTATTGTTAAAATTCAATGAAGTGAAGGGGTTTGATCCAAAGTGTGGAAGGATTGGACACCAACGTTTCAGAGAGAGTTGTAGATTATTGAGAAGTGTTGTTTTATTTGTTTTCAGCATGTGTATAGTAATAGGACGGAAGATTTGAAAAACATTAATAATGGTTTAAATCTGACTTAACGTTTCGAAGAAGACACGAAAAACGAAAACCTAACCAAAAACCTAAACAAAACTGGAACTGGAACCGACTAAGATAGATGACCTTTGACCCAGGTCCATGACCTTGATATAATCCACATATGAAGGAACCCTATTTGCACCTTCACCCAAGTTGGTTTAAATTGACTTAACTTTTCGAAGGGAGACGCAAAAACAAAAACCTAACCAACTGAAACACACATACTACATACATACACATACGGACATGCGCCACCCTAGCAAAGATCCTCCTCTGCTTTCTCAAGCAGGGGATAATAAAAATTAAAACCAAAAAGCATTTATAATGCCATGTTGCTGTGAGTACACAACATACTACACAATCAATTTCTTCTAGGGAGTACCTGTGAAGTTACCTGTTAAGTAAGCCATGGAGTACCCAACCGCAATGGGTACCCACATCGCCGGCCGCAAAAGTGGCGGTAATCATCTCCCTAGGTACACACGCCAGGAGCTCAACCACTAGTCACCCCATGCGGGAGTACTGCATGGGGACTCCATGCAAATGAGCTTGAGCTCTGTATGATTATTTCAGTAAGTTTTAGCCATGATTTAAATTGTGGTCACTAGTGGTATATGTTTTACACAAAAATGGTCATATAGGGGGTTTTGGTGATGCTCAACCCAATAAGATGGTACTTAATATAGCTTAAAAATTATCAGAAAGTTGTAAATAAACAATGGAATGATTGGCGCCTCTATGGTCCATCTTTTATTTTTTTTTTTCGTCCAACGGGCTGCCCACTAGGCAGCGGGTAGGGGAGTACCTGTGAGGTACTCCCATGGAGTAGCTGCAGTGGACTCAATACTGGTGGCTTACGTGGATACTCTGTCAGTTACCTAGCAGGCAACTGCAAGAGTACAAATAGATGGGTACTGCAAAGTAAACATAGTGCTATCCACCCAGTGGCTTGTTTACTTTGCAAGTACTTAGTTTAGGGATGCATCAAGTGCATCAATGGGGGGTACCCTTGGAGTAGTAGAGTAAGAGTACACATGGAGTAGCCTAAGCTCTGGGTTACACCGTGAGTAGGAATTTTGCCCTTGTATCATGGGACTTGGTATTCATTATATGGTAAATAACAGGAGTTTATCGTTGTTTGATAACCTTGACACTTCTCCAAATTATAGAAACTGAATTGATCAACAGTGTAGTTAAAATGGAACTGGTACACATTAGATATGAACTACTATTGAAGAGTGACATTCCAGTCAGAAAGCATGGATGAGTACTGTAGAACTCTCCGACCAGCAAAGTCCCATGTGCTCAGACAGAATTAACAGTCTTGCGACTACTGCGAACTGGGATCATAAGAAAAAAATGAGTGCAGAACAGAAACTGAATGACTTAAAGGCCGACCTCAGGAGATGAGATTTTTTTAAAATATGAATTTGTGTTGGATTATTAAATAGTCAATCTAGAACTAGAGACGTCACCTAAAATGCTCATGTAAAAAGTTGAGATGAATAGGATTTTTGTTTTTCATGCAGTAACAATTATGTGTCGTATGATCAGAGCCATAGGTACCCTGTATAACAAAAATTACGATCCGGAAATTTTGTATGAAGTTGAGAGTTTCTATATGAAGAACACATAATGAGCTTAGCTATTTCAGAGATTAGTATGTGGACACGATTATGGATAAATGCCAAAAACAGGATTTGTTAGAAAAATTGAGGGAGCCCTATCGGAAAATCTCTGAGTCGCCTTTAAGACTTTCTTACACTAATCTGTGTAACGGATTGTGGTTGGTATTGTCAGGATTTATTCAACTTAGTAAGCTGACCGGCCGGGCCCGCATGTATCCATGATAGGGCCGATGCACAAACATGGCAGCCCTTTAAGGACCAATTACCAGTTTACAGGGATTCCCTACAAGATATCCGTTAGGCTGGAAACAATCAGTTAGTAACTTTATACAAGTTTCTGGATTAAAGGAAATCTTCTCAAATGATGTGTACATAATCCCCCTAGTGTACTTTGAAATCCACGTATTCCACTCATGACTTGAATCCAGCAGTAGCCAATGGCCTTCTTGCTCAGCTTCTGCTTCTTGAGTCGGCTAATAGAGTTGACTTGCCTCTCCCTCCATATCCTACAAAAATCAGCTCTACGATAGTATGGTACAGCTGTAACAAGGTTGTAAGCACATTTCAATAAGCCTAATCGGCGTATATAACATCCGTGTTGACCACATGTGCTGGTCAGGAAAAAATCATGAGTGAGGTCAGGAGTCCTCGACATGACAAGGTTTGCAGTAGTTTCAAGTGATGATGAATTAGCCGCTAAATGAATTGCAGTGACTTTTACCCACATTGCTCATTTTAATTGAAGCACATATTTTTTGGCAATATATAAATGTGACAAAGTTTAATGAAGGACCAAACAGCACCCATGAAATCAATCGCAAGGCATTTTTGGTAAAATGGCCAAATGTTGACGCATTGGATACCTGCAGCAACATGTCGTGTTTCAAGATGTCAGGACTCCCATAAGCAGAGTGAGCACAATGGCATAATGAATCTCTAATACCGATTTCGCTTATTCAAAGGCACACGGTATATGAAAAAAGATGCCAGTTTATGCAAAATGAGGTAACCCCATCTATTACCACTGTTTGACCTTTTAGTTTGGTTAGTTTGGCTTTAGGGTTTTTATGTCCATTTTTCCTAGAAGTTGCAATTACATAGAACACGGTCACCTGTTTTCAGTTTTGGTTGAGGAAGCACCGATATCCTTGGTGCGCCCCCTCTCAGAATCGGATCCAGGTCTAGCTTCAGACCCTCCAAAGGAACTTGTTAACAAAACCAAGTACAACATTCACGCCTTGAAAAAATTTCACTACAACAATGCAAAAGCCTTTTACTTTCGAGGACAGTGTTTGTTTGATTTTCAAAAATCAGTGATTGTGGCTTCAATCTTTTTTTTTTACTCACCTCCCAAAGTTCTTACCAACATTGCCTATTTGTTTCATCTGTGCTGGTAGTAGAGATACCTTTGTTGTTGCTAACATCCGTGAGGGTTACAGAAGTTAAGAGGTTAGCATTCCAAAATCTTTTGGAATCTATCTAAAAAAACCCAACAGATACATTGTCATTAGAATTGAAGCCTTAATCATTTCCATGATAAGAAGATGGAAGTTAAAGTTTGTTTCACGTGGTCTATTAATAAAGTACACAATGGTTAACCTTGTTGTAATCTTCACAAAAATTTGGCACAAATGATAACAAAAAAACAAATCGGTCTCGGGACCGCTTGTGTCCCTGCTGTCGCGGTTAGTGCATGATAAGCCTTTGAACCTTGATATGTGACCTTTGACATCATAAACAAATGAGGATCCCATGTTGCAACCTAGATTCAGTTTGGTTCCAATTGAAACTTCAACTTTTCAAATGAGGTCAATTTTACATTTCAGCCTATTATACAACTGACCTCACATGACTTTGGATGTGACCTTGCTGCTATCAACAATTGAGGGAGGGATACCATGTTGCACTACGATTCAAGTTTGGTTCCAATTGACTTCAACTTTTCAAAAATGAGGTCAATTTGACAATTTTCTAGCCAATTTTACAACTTGACCTCACATGACCCTTTACCCTGGCATGTGACTTGACCTCATCACACAAGTGGGGGATGCCCCTGTTGTACCCCTGTGACCCAAGCTTGGTTTAAATCATCATAAAGTATGAGGATATTAAAGGCAAATGTTAAACCCTTTTTCACAACAGACATCAACAACAACCCCCAAACATCAACAACAAAAGACACAACAAAGCCAACTACAGTGGACAAAAGTGATCCTAGTGTCTCTGCTTAGGGAGCGACACAAAATGAAAAAATGATTAGAGCTGTTTGAACTGAAAATGGAAGCATTGAGTCAAATAGCAATACCGATATCGCAACGTTATTCCATAACCAACAGCAAAAAATATATGATTACATTCCTTTGCCATCAGAAATAAATAAGCACCGAGAATGCAAGATTTCTTTCTTAAATCATAATGAAACTAATTCTAAGAAGTAAAGAGTACGGTATGTATTATAAAATATGGTTGCTAATGGGAGTTGTTCTTTTGGGGTTACTATAAGTGCAAGGAAAATTTTTGCATGTTAAAAACGCATGCCTATATTTTGTTCTTGTAGAGATAAAGCATGAAAACCTGCATTTTTTTCTGTTGAAGACTTTGAGAATCCTAATATTTTATTCTATGGTTTACCATTTAAAAAACAATGTTTTATTTTTTTTATTTTTCAAAATTGAATTAGTTTCAAGGAAATGTTAATTTTGTCTTTGGAAGTTTTCCCATGTGTTTAATCTACAATAACAATAGGCGATTTTTAGATATTCTCTTAAGTATTTACAGTTGTGCATATGTGCATGTGCTATGTGCATGCATGTATGTTGCATGGTGGTGTATGTGCATGTGTACACAGGCTGATTGTGTTTTTGTGGGGTGGGGCAGAAAGGATGTGAAATTTTACCCAAAACATTTGAAATAGGTCTCCTGTGTTAGTTTGTTGTAACTCAAGGCAAATCTCGCTAGCTCTTTAGCCAAGGGGACGGATATTCCATTGAACTGCAACTGACCAAATTAAACATCGCACACAAATAATTAAACAGAGAACACTTTCTTTTTAACCTAAACACTTGATAGGTTAAAGATAACCAGTGTTTAAATGCAGTTGAAGGCAGTAAGACAACAAACCCAAACATGTAAAAATATCCTACTTTCTGCTCTGAATGAACTCGACAAAGCTGTTTTTTAACCACGCATTGCAAAGGCATTACTACTCCAACAAAAATACTTCATCATACAGCATTCACCTTCCCCATGGGCTCATTAAAAGCTGTGAGGCTTCTATAAGTGTCAACACTTTGTGGGTGGCGGGTAGGGTAAGGTAGAAGTGTTTTGTGTCTGAGTAGTAACATGTACATCAAACTAATAATAATCATAATAACAAGTTATGATAATAATAATATATATCATAATAAAATAA
>JAMKCH010032871.1:0-22356 GCA_023653785.1 Ophioderma brevispina
CGGAACTGACTGCAAAGAAGGGTCTGGTTGTTGTTTTAGATTAGTAAGGTTATTTAAAACATGCCATATACTGGTTACCCGCAATACACACCTCTCGGTCGCCTTCGAATCTGCTATAGTAGTACTATTTTATTAAATCGTCATACGAAACAAAAGGAGCGATTTTGGTTAACTCACCTTTCGTTTTTATTTTATTACTGATTAGAGAGTCACCAGCATGTTATTTGCATTGCCCTTCGTGTTTTTTCTTCTCTGTCGGTCGTTTGTTTGTTCAACCGTCTTCGGACCGTCCTTTAAATGCTAAGATAGAAGTTTTCTAATGGATGTGTCAAACTTCATGCTGAATTGGCAATAGTCAAAGTGAATGGCATTTTGAGAGAAGTTTTAACGGTTCCAGTTTTAATTAAAGTTGGATATTACTGGTGAATACATACAAAATCCAAATATTTCGTCAGATTTCGCTTTTTACATGTTAAGCCAATGCGGACGTCTAAATTTGAGAATTGTTTTCAATGGCCGCCCAGAGCTTGGTAAACCTCGGCCTTTGTTTCTTTGCAAAGGGGATTTTGTTGCCAATATGCTAATTATCTACTTTGCATAATCAGAATCACGTTGTAGAGTATGTAGTAATATCTCTTTTATTTATGGCTGCTTTCTCGTTGAATGTTTATTAAACAAATATCCCAATTCGCTTTCTAATAAAGCCTTTGAAAATGCCGAGAGACTTTTGAAGGTATCGAAAGAACATTCAGGTCGCTCTCTTGGACCTCAGCAGCCGTTAGGTTGTTGTTGAATGTCTCGATGCTCGGTTGTCCATCTGATAAAATATGGATATTTTGAGACCCCTTGGAAACACATCAAGATATTTAATGTATTTTCTTTTACAACTTGTAGTTGTAAATATTATACTCTACAAAACATAGTATAATAGAGGATTAGTTCATAATCTTTCAACACTACTCTGATTTCTCTACGCATCAATACATTTCACAGAGTATTACATACTTTCATATTGCACATGAAGAAAAAAGACTAATCATTATATACAATTGATAAAATCGACAAAACAATCCGAAAATCAACAACACATCGTTTTCAGTGTTTTTACATGATTTGCACAGAATTCTTTAATTTTTATCAGAAATATCAATGATCGAATATCACACTGCTAAATAAGTCAAATGAACCAAAACTCCAACTTTTGCGAACTTTCCGTACGGGACAAAAACAAAAAAACCGTTAACCTCTCTGCCAAAAGATCACATCCTTGAAAAACAGCTGGGGTCGAGAAGATTATCCAGTTCTAGCTTGACGCATAACCCCAACCCCCGCAACCGCGCGCAAGTGGCTGTAATCCTTCTAAACTAAACGGGGATCCGTCTGCACATACAGTCCACGGTAAGTTTATTTAGCCGGCTGCTATGTTTTTCAGGTTGGAGACTTATGGACCCATCTTTTTCACATTCCTGCCGGGGACACTTGGAATTTACTTTAGTAAAGAACATATCAGATGTGAATCTAAAAAGGATTTTTATTATGGAATAACAACCCAATTTTTTGGAAAAAATAAGATTTTGTATGACGTCACGGCATTGCTTAGTTTTATTATTTTGCTTCGGGGGACCCATTCGGGTAAAAATGACGTACGTATCCCTAACATTGGAAAAAAACAACCGATTAATTCGTCATCGTACGTCGTTTTTTGAACTCGTAGGGAAAAGGTAATTTTTAACCGTTTAGACTAATAAACTGTGTCTTTTGGAAAAAAATAATAGCACTTTAGGCAGAGGTTCATGCACAGACCTTGATTTAAGGGGGGTTATGGGGTCCTGACTTTGGTAAAAATTGTGTTTCCTTTTACGACATTTGATATGCATGGCTTAATTGTGTAATATTGTAATCTACAAAATGCATTTTATTTCTATCGCATCGGACATTAAGTTCCCGAGATATTGCTGATCAAAGTTAAGCATGTACGCGAAATTTGCCAAAAACGCATACTTCCCTATACTTTATCATGTGAAAAATTTAATGGGTTATATTTAAGATATTTTTAAAAGATATTATTTATACGCCTTTAAACGCATTTATTTTGGCTAAGTCGAAGTAAATAAATACTCATCTTATTTGTCCAGAATTTAAAGTATTTAAATGTACTGGTAGTGATTTTTTTTATTGTATTAATTGTTTTCTCACCCTGCGAATATTAAAGAACATTATTTAAAAATAATACAGGACAAAAACGGAGCACCCTGATTTTGATGATTCCTTCATGATTAATATGATAATTCAGTCATAAAATGGAAGTTAAAAAAAAATTCCTATTTCACATCAAAAGCGCCCTCAATTTGCCAATGTTTTTCGAGGTCTATAACCTCATATTTCGTTGAAATACGCAAACAACCAAACGAAACGAGTTTCACTATTGTGATTTTCCAAATTCAATTACGCCATGAATTATGTGATTGGCGATTGCCGGTTGCCATGGCAACGGTATAAAATCCGGTTTCATGGTTCACTGCGTATTACCTCCTGCCTATGTCACCCAAGTTTCCTCCCAGTAGCTTGTTTAGATATTTAGTTCCGTCCGTTCTATTGTAGCCAATCAGATGCCTTACGTGGTTACCATATGGCAACCAGAGCAAAATTGACATGAATTTAAAACTTTGTGACATGGCTACATATGATGTATAAACAATGTAATATACCACTATTTAGGAATTAAGAAAAATCATATTTCATAGTTCACTTGCTTCAACCCCATACTCTCCCTTGAACATAGATCGGATTTATATATATCGGTCTCCCCGACGACCAACTGATACCTTATACCTGACACGTGACCTGTTACCTGACACGTGACACCCAAACTATTCATCTCGTTACCGTTTATAACTACAAATACGGCAAGCAGCAAAGCATCCTGTATCTCCGTTGTCACAAGCGTAATCGATCAGATTTGAGACTTTATACAGTGGGTTCTGGTATATCATGGTATATGTAGTAAAGACTATTTCAATGCATTGAAGGCGTAGTAAAGACTATTTTAAACTAAGTCGTTTAAATTTCAAAACAATATAATCGTATAATGTTAAATATACAGTTCTGATGCTATCCGCTAGGAAGCGAAGGACACCTTTCGAACTAACACCTATAGAGATATCTATCGCTCTTCGTACCAACCTGCTGATAAGCTCAGTGGTTGAGCGTCCTTGCATGTAATACCGAGGTCGCAGGTTCGAATCCGGCCAAGCGCACTATGTTTTTTTTTTTTTCAACCTATCGTGCGCTGGCCATCTCCAGGGATAATTTAATAAATTATATTTTCAATGCAGTTCAGTCCTAGTGTGTACTTCATGATGTACTTACCAGCTCGGGGTAGCCTAATCTTAATTGTTTCACATGTTTCAAATTCAATATCAATGCAAAAATAATGCTCCTTATTGTTTTGAAGAAAAAAACACACACAAAAAAAACGAAACATTTAAATTTAAAACATTTAACATCAATTATAAGCTTATACGCCCTCGGTGACACATCACAATGTGACTGGTCATCTCAAACGCAAAGACCAGCTCGTACGCTAGGATTTATTTTGGGGGGGGGTGTCGGACTTCGCAAAAGTGGAAGTGACCCTTTTTTTCGAAAAGTGGACCTTTTTTGTTAAACAGTGGACCTACCCCCTAAAAATGTCCTTTGTGGACGGTTTGAACTTTATCAACCAAAAAGTGGACTTTCTTGTCAACATTTCTCTAAATTGGACCTTTTTATCACAAAAATCAGTAAAAGTGGACCTTTTGCCCCTTTGTGGAATTTGGTGTGGGTGCGATCCGCACCGCCCGCACCCCCCCCCCCCCCCCCCCTGCGTACGGGGCCTGGCAAAGACTGGCTTGGCACCGCATGCTTCTAACTCGATCCATTCCCTGATCCAATATAGCAACTTTAACACACATCAGTGATTTGCTAATCAGAAAATCGAAAAAATCACATCAAAATCAGATTTTTGCATGTCTGTTTACAAGTATTACGGTACCTAAACATACCTTTCTAATGATACTACCAAAAGCACCTACCAAGGAACCACAATCGGATGTTTTAGGCATTTGTTGTCCGTTCGGACACTTACTACTACTACAACGTATTGAATGGAGATTCGCATCTTTGAAAACTGCCTGTCCCGTTTTGCTTCGTTTCGGTCCAATTCTTCGTTCGTAGAAAATGTAACATATGTGAATTTTACAGCTTTTATTCTTTCACTTTTAAAGCTTATTCCTTCAATTTAATATTTTGACTCTCTCGTGAAATCACTGATAGTGTCTTTAACTGATTTGTAACGGTGTTCTTCCTAAGAGTCTTGGGTTCTCATGTAGTGGTTGTTACCATTTGGAATCAAAATTTGTGATTTGGAGGCCAAAACTATTGGAATCTTCTCTTGCCGAAACTTACCTTGCATGCATAACATTCGGGTTCCGAATTTGACACCCCAACTTTGTTTACAACTCCAGATTTCAGGTGATGAATTCAGCTTGCTTAATTTGGTTTTGTATTGAATGTATTAACTGTTTAAAAGATGCTAATATTTTGAGGGAATTTTTTTAGCTTCTTTATTTTTCAAATATGTCCTGTCAAAACTTCAGAATCTTAGGGGCCTAGGCAAGGTAGACGATTTCCACCCCAAACTCAAAAATATCAGTAGTTTCTTGGTTTGAATGGGATATGTAAGTAATTCAACAAACTTACCTCTTTTCTGTTCACAGTAGTATTCCCGCATATTACGATCTTGAAGATCATGGATTTTTTGAGGGTGCACAAATTTTGCACCATGTTTGCAGTCCCCTCGCGACGGCCAAAATGACCACAATGGGCTTTTTTTGCCATGAAACAAACCTTTGCAATTTCTTTCTCTTCTCTTGGACTGAGTGCTTTTTTATTTAATACAAATGCTCTTGAGGACAAAATTCAAAAATTGGGCTTTCAACCAGATATTTTAAAAAATATTTTTTTCCGACCTGTCACGGTAGGAGATAGGCAGTTGATCTCAGTTCCCCATATTAGAAAATTATTGGACTGAAACTGAGTCTAGGCAAAGGCGATATGCACGACTGTCCTGCACAAAAATCTCTAATTTGCTTACTACATGAAATCCACAGGCTTATCATTAATTCATAACACCATAGTCGTAACAACAACTCAATTGTAAATTATGCTACAGCCTGCAATAAGAGGCCTACGCATTGTAATAATCATCCATTTGTAATTTGTGCTTAAATTACGTCCGTTGCCACGTTTTCATCGTCACTGCTATTAAGTTCACATCAAATCATGCTTCTGTTAAATTACCTGTGCATAACTCAAACCTCCAGAAACTTCCACTGCATAAGTAATCTCTATCAAACATAATACCCTTGAACATACGGGCCATGGCTACAGAGCTATCCTCTGTAGCCATGCGCACCGATCCACTCTAATATCAAACAGCCACTATTATATTTTATTATACACCCCAAAACCATTGCACTCCGGGTCTGAATACTACCAAAGGTTAAGAAAATTGATCCACTTGTCAAAGAGGACTTCCTCAAGTTGCCACATCATATCTGCACGACATGGGCGAGGTAACGCGTTTTTCTGAAGTGATTTAAAAACCCTCACATTCTTTAAATGTCTAAGAAATCCTATATTTTCCTGCCGATTTCATTTTCAACTTATGGTGTTGTGTACCTCCCGGTATACTGTCGCTGAACTCCAGACAAAGAACATCAGGTCTTTTGAAATACTAAATGGCTAAGCTATGACATCATAGGATCTGCATTTGCCGGTTAAAAAACTTCCCCGGTGAATTCGAGAAATTACGCGAGAGTCGTGTGTATGATCGAAATCAATTGCAGCAATTCTTCAAGACATCAGCCGACATCGACCTTCTAGTATCTCTTCTTCAACATATTGGTCTTCTGTACAAGTGCGGTGAGAAATTATGTAATACCTGGAAAGCTACCTGATCACTAAATAGAGTCTCTTGGAGAAAAAGGAGGAATTTAAAGAATACCATGGTCAGACCGATAAAGTGTAAGCAGGACATGATATGTTTGCCGCAGACGTGTTTCTTGTATTCAAACACGGATTATGGAAATTTCCACAGGATTGATGAACTGGCGCCATTTCCCGTACGATTGACATTTGCTGTTATAACCGTTGAAGAATGTTACAACAATCACGTGACAACGCGCAATCAGCATTGCTGTCGTTGTCCGCGTAAGAGGCAGCCCGCGGTCCTGTCCGAATGTTGAGAAAGTTCGCACGTCCTTGTGAAGTTAAGCTGATCAAGAAATCACCAGGTACACAAACTGAATTGTTTCATAACCTAAAGTCCCAGATCACTATGCGCTCATGACGACCTGGAAGATGTTTGGCACTACAGTCGAGGAAGATCTGCGGAAAGGAAGGACGATGGCCATAATTCCATTACGGGATCAGCGCACAGGAACACAGATAAGATTATGTGTCTGTACTTTGTTTTTGGATAGATTCGCTATTCTTGTCAATGGTTTAGGTTTAGACTTGCCACATACAAGGGTACATCATACAGTAAAGAAAGCTTTGTATCGATGTCTTGATGTCAAGATTCCACAGAGACAGGACTACCGTTCACTCGCAGATGTTCTTGATATTTCAAAGCTGAAAATTACAGCATATTGAGCATCGTCCTCACATCTCACACCCGAGCTATTATCATAGGTTTTTTGAGAGGGAACAACCAAGATGCACTCAGAAATCTCCATGACATTCTATCCCTCCGCGGTTCTGGTTGATAACGAAGAGGCGTTGAAAATTCTGGATGACTTGCTGACGGAAAAGGCCATTGAGGTAATTTGCTCTTTCCACCTTTATGCTTCCCTCCCGATTCCTTTGGTATTTTTGACTACTGAATATTTACAAAGGAGGTTTGTCGAGGTCTTACCGGACCAAATGAACTACAGTCCTAACTTACTGTGAATAAGCCCCTTCATTATACAATAAAGTTGTCTCTCTGAGCATTGTTGAGAAACCAAGGACACCGTGCAATGCATTATTCCCATGCCTTATGTGACAATGTCATTTAACTGTTTTCTTGGCGCTATTACTCCGCAAGTGTCTTAAAGTGAGATTTGTTTCCTATAAACAACCACACAGTAAAAATCTGAACAATCTCGTATAAGTGATTCTAAATCAAAACTGTTTTCTTTATTCAATAGACACCAGAGACGATTGACAGCATATTGACGAGTAAGTAAAAGAAGTAATTATGTAATTCAGTAATTGTTTTTGAGAGTATTTTTCTCCTAATAACTTTATAACCATAATTTTCTAAGTATTGCGATAAAATATAAGGCATTTTTAAAATTTCGATCGAGTAACATAGTACTGATTTTGATACAGAAATTCATGTATGTTTTCAAAATGCAAATTAAGACAATACGTGTACACTTACGACCTAGAGTACTTCTTTACACCATTGGCACTGTGTATGTGTTTTCATTACTAATTATTATAGTTATCCCCTGTTTGTTCACGGAATACGGAAAAATACGTATGGTTTTGTGCCGTATCACATGAGGCCGAACCAACCATAGATATTTCCGCATTGCGTAGAACAAGCCTGAAGTAGTTCAGATTCAATTTTATCTAAATCTAGATTAGCAAAGCCCGAGTTATATCACAGCAAACACTTTCCAATAATTTAAAAACAACCATGTTATATAATGCCTAGACCACCGGCGCCTGGCCTCTCATTCTAGGCCTGTCTATGTATGGCCTACAAAGTACCAAATCAAGACCAGCTACAATTTTAGCTTGCCAGCCCAAATTTCCCAAAAAGGCAGCTCATCTAGTCCCAAATGCCATTTTTGCCACTTTCCAAAAATCACGAGATTGACCCTGCTTGTGTTTTACAGGAACGTGCTAACCCCGGTGTGCTACCCGCCCTTTTTTGCGGTGATCGTCAGGTTGCTAGTAAATGTACTCAGGGAGGAACGATATAAGGATTAGACCAGGCTGGCATGGTCACGCAGTGCACAGTAGTTGAATTATGCCCTGACCTAGCTCCTGACCACTAACTGGGACCTTTTTAACTCACTTCTTTACTCCTGGCAGGGGTTACCATTTCGCTCACCACACAACAGGAAATTTGAAAATTTATTTATACATGAAGAACATAGAAGGAACTTCCTGTAATATGTTGTTTTTGGGATTGGCAGACATCCCCACAGTGGGTTGCGAAAGTTAGCTGAGAAAAAATAACTTAAATCTATGTGAAGCTGAAAAATTGCAATGATTTCCTTTCACCACAGTCCTTTCTATAAGGTCCCCATAATGCCATACTAAAAGTGCAGAAAAATCCAAGTGGTAGAAATATGACTAATTGGCATAAATCCAAAATGCCCGCCAATCCTAAGATTTTACAAGGATTTTGTTGTATTACCTTGTCTAAACTATATTTTGGCACCTAAAATGCCTAAAATTTACAAATATATTATGCCTATTATTTATTGTGCTTAAAGAGGCACCATACATTCTGGTAGCATTATACCAAATTTGCAATCTAAAAATGGCTACCATTCTAATCACAATTCGGAGCAAAAATGTACTTTGAATCACATACTATTATTCACTTGACCTAAAACACATTCGATTTGTTTTCACTATCATATCACAATCAAATTCCTACAAAGCATCCCCCACCTCTCCGTCTTAACACCCCACACCCCCCCTCCCACACACACACACACCAACACCCCACACACACACCCCACAAACACATCCCACACCCCCCGTCACACCCAACCCCCTTATCTCGGACATGCCATCTATATTGAATATACTTATTACCGGCATGATAAATTTGTCAATACATAACATGGACTATGTGAAAATGTTATCCTGATACTGGACCTTTGGCCATCAATTCAAATCCAAAGTTTTGTTTCTCCCACTGCACTATTAAGCACATGTCATTCAAAATGTTTAAAAATTGGGGAAAAATATTTTATGAGAAATCGGTTTTTCAATAAAGAAATTTGGATTCTCGATTAAACACATTTGCTTCTCACTGAAAAAACTTTTTTAAAAAAGTTATCAATCGATAAAACAGGTTTGTCAAGAATTAAATTTGGAATTACGATTGAAAAACCTGTAATATCTTCGATTATATAGTTCCATTAAAAATATAGGTTAAAAAACACAGGACACAGAAATTTTTTTCAATAGAAAAATAGGAATTCTCAGGCGATACACCAAGTTTCATCGAGAATCAAGGTTTATCGCCTGAGAATCATCTTGACGTTGCAGGTTCCTCCTAAGGTTTGCAGGAGTTAAGCAAGACAGAATTGGAAGATATGCCAAGAATGCAACCGCTAATAAAGCCTCATTACCTCATTCAGAAATGGAACATTCAATCTTGTGTGATGGACAATGTGACTCAATACTGGTGCGATGTATTAAGAAGTGGTATGCCAAGGCAACAGTTGATGCGAGTGAAGTGTCAACAGATGCGGTCCATTATGACGCAAAGATTACTTTGGTGTGAAGCGTGTAACTGTAACAGTTTTTCTCTATCTAAAGTGATGTTAACTTCTCTCTGTTAGCACAGTGGTTTGCAAAGTGGAGGAAAACAGAGCCGACAGTCTTAGGTTTGCTGAGTTTCTGTGCCATCGGTGGTGGAAGAATTGAGTTAACAGTGATGGTGATATGGTCTGTCTGCAACACTGCTTTAAGGCGTAAAAAGGATCAGCAAGCTATTCCAGGTAACATATCGTCTGCGTAGGAGTATGCGAAGAAACTCCCTTCGGCATTTCTAAGACATAAATATTGAAGCGACTGGAGTGCCAGTAGAGAACCTTGTGGGGCACCATTCCGAAGTTTGCTTTCTACTGTCCCCAACCAAGACAAAAGATCCGGGTAGATGAAGAATAATGAACTGGACAGATTGACATCAGGGACGATTTTGAGTAGCTTAAGATAGAGACCTTGATGCCAGGCTGTATCATAGGAAGAGTGGATCTATAACGGCTGCCCCAAACTATGCTGTTTCTGGAAAGTTGTTTCGATACCATTGACATGTCTTGCTATCTGATCAGTTGTTGACTTGACCTCTTCGAAAGCCAATTTTGGTGAGGGGTAGTTTAGCTTATCATGCTGAGATAGCGCGAGCTGGATTCAACTCTTGGGTCGTTTTCTGGTTTCCTGGTTCAGGATTGCAATGAACATATTGAAGTCTTCCATCTAGAGGAATTGCTGTGAGGATTGATCCCATACAAGTAGAGAGAAAGAGTGAGCAATCGCACAGGTTCAGGGCTGATTCTCATTTTGTATGTATGTTGTTATTGCCAGGAATTTTCAATTCTTGAGAACTTGCTTCCCTTGGGAAACTCTGCATTAATAGACAAGCGACAATCGTGCCAAGCTGGTATGACCAATTAAATTTTAAGAAAACATTTTATGTCTGGAAAGTAATCATTGTGGTTGGGGTTTACTTGGGGCTTCTATTAAAGTGGAGGCAAGGGCCAAGGCGGGGGTTCACACTTGCAACCCTGAGATACAATACAAGTCCAAGGCTTTGACCATTGCCAACACGGACAGTGGTTTTGCCACTTTCCATGTTGACAAATACTGAGGCGATGCAAATTGCAGAGAGACGGACACTGACTTAACTGGACAGTACGACGGTGAGCCTTTTGAGGAGTTCCGGGCCTTGCAGCTCTTGAGTGGGTGTAACGTTGATATTGGATATCGCCCCCTCAATCTGGTACATTCTTGGCAAAGCAAATCAAGTAGCTAGTTGCCTTTTTTCTTTTATCTCATTTATTGCAGTCGTTATTACACGTCAATTTATACACTCCGGCACATTCCTTGTCTCAACAGTGGGTTTAGGGCTTTGCCTCTTGGAATGAAATGTTAGCGGCTTGGTGAAAGCAAGCAATAGAGCCAGAAGTCAGGGAATATGCATGTTGATGTTAGAGATGAGGAAGTCGGGTCTGCAGCCTGGAGGATAGTTCACTAAGGTGTTTGATTGAACTTGCACTGGGCCAGTTGGCATTCTGAGGTCGATCTTATTTCTTGTAGAGGATGATGATCTGATGTCACTGATAACCAAGATGGGCAGTGGCCTGATCTGGTGAATCTAGGGACGATCTTTCTGGAGCAGCGGGATCGGATTTCCCGGGTGACTGTGACAGGTCGGGAGAGGTGAATGCCCATAGAGTGCTTGACTAGAAAGTAGTACCACCTTACTTCAACAGCAGGTGGGGTGTTAGAATAGTCGTCAGAATGTAATTCTCACCAGAACATAATATTTTATCAATATTAAGTCAATGCTACTTTCAGCCATAAGGATCTATGCAAATTAAGGCACACGGCTAACCTAATAAGCAGAGTATACGGTTGAAGTATAATAAATTTGGAAATATGAATTTGAAAGCCATCAAAGTTGTGTGCCACATTGTTCACCAAAATTTGTTTCGCAAAGTTGATCAAAATCAACGCAGTGTCACCAGAGGAAAGTTTGGACAGAGTCGATAGTTGGGAGGGGAGGAAGCATATGTGACCGATTTACCGTTTTAATTTTACTTTCCACACTGCATATTCTTCAATGTCAATACCTTCAGAAAAGTGACTCTGAGGTTGACACGATGGGTTGAAATTACTATAAACTGTAGAATTGACAAGCCATTTTGGTTTTTACGACGGTGCGGAAAGTATTACCCATTGGTGAGTCTGTGTAACAGACTGCGGAATGATTATTATCTAAATGGTACTGCGTGAGAAACTAACATTACCCAAGGGTAGCCCCAGAGAGAGTGTGTGTAAAATGCAAATAATCTCAAATATCTCCGAAAAAAAGAAGGGGTTCTACGGAGATTTTTGCATCAGAGTATCAGAAATTGTGTATATTACGAGAACATCCATCAAACTGGGTCTGAACTATAGAAACTTTCGTTTGAGAAAACTGAACATTTTATATTGGCAGTTTTTTACACGAAAATCTCTAAGGGCTCTGATGAGCACCAAAAATTTTCCCCGTAATACGTTCACTAGGCTAGCTATTTAATATGCACGATCATACTTATGCACTTCGGATTGGTTTTATACAAGTAGGAATAATAACAGTGAAGTATAATACATTATTAAATTGTAAAATTGAAAACAATTTAGGTTTTCAGTGGATTTGATTACCACGGGGGGGACGGTCTATGCTTGTTAGCGAGGCGGCATAGCGAACCTATCGGCAGTTTGTGATAAAAGCATGACTATTGGCACAGACGTAGAGAAAAGAATTACGAAAGATCATGAGCCATCTCAATTTGCACCCCCGTCGGCCATTTTCCAAGATGCCCGCCAAATGACAATTTAGGCATATTTGCTAATATTTCAACACCTGACTTTTACTTATGTTATACTATCAAAAAATGCATGTTAAAGTTTGCCCATCACAGGGCCATTGCAATATGTGTCCCTGTCGGCCATTTTCAAGATGGCCGCCGAACTGACCATTTTAGACGTTTTGTTTTATTTTTTTTGCTAATATATCAACACCCACCTTGACCACACCCATCTAACTTTGACATAAAAACCTGCTAGATATCTGCCTACATTGGTCGTCTAATAATTTAATTAAGGTTACATGTCTTTCAGTTAATAAAGGCGTGTTTACTTATTTTGATAAGACAGTCCCAACTAAGTGATTTCGAGTTACAGTCGGAAGTCGACTTACCCGAACTAATCATGTTCCGCTGTTCGAGGACAGTGCGAGTGAAAACTGACAGCTCGGGACTCATATCTTATGGTAGGTTGTGATAAAGGAGTTGTTTGAGCGCCACCCAACGGTATTAATGATCTGTCTAGGCGGAGGCCGCGGTAGAAAGGCCAGCGAATTGCCACAGCTCTGGGAAATGAGCCGTTGGCACGTTCGCCGATCGTTCAACCAATTGGGCTGATTGATAAACCTCGCAGACCCATCGTGACAGAGTTTCTTTGGAAGCAGCCTTATGCGGAGGTCGTGTTATCACAAAAGCTTCCCTACCTAGAAAGAAGGGGCCTTGTAACGGGAGGAAAGATAGTTAATCTTTGAGTGCTCGTACAGGACACCAAAGTCGGTCCTCCCTCACGGAAGACACCCGGACATAACCGGGTAAAAAAAAAAGTGGTGGAGCCAGAAGCCAGGTCGTTCATTTTTCTGGAGAAAACACGGGCGGAAATGGAGAGTAGCACCGAAGCGTCCCGAAAACTAGAACTTCCCCATGCAATGCGTGCGTGCAGCGTGCAATCGAGGTGCGGACGGCTGACGCCAAATTAGTTTAAGATGTAACGGCAGCCAGACTGGCGGAGCCCTCGGCTCGTACGGCACGCCAGCCAAACTCCGTAGGGCGGTTGGCAACTCCAACATAGCAAACTGGTTCGAAGGCGGCTGGTGTTAAAACATTGCCAAGTAGGAAGGCGGGTTCAAGGATTCATCACCGACGAACAGCCCCAGTGGCCGTTCCTCGGTGATAAATGAACCGTTAATTCTGATTTGTTCGTGTCTAGGCCCACTACTAATAAAGAATTCAGGAAGTCTGCGAGCTGGCGAACAAAGGCAGTGGTCGGACAATTTTTTAGTCAATGCACCAATTGAGCGAAAACGCACCGTCAAAATAATTCCGTGTGTGGACCTTCGCCAGCCCTGGCCGCCATATGGCAGCATTCACGAGGGAAGGCTTACCGTCTGGAAGGCGTCTGACAAGCGGCCACGCTGTAAGAGAAAGCATAGCCAGGACTCGTCTGGACATCGCGGTTGAGTCCACAGGAATGAGAGTCCCACGGGAGCGTCCGCGGTGTCCCTGCACGCAGGTTCACCAGCGGACGAAAACCCACGCTGACGAGGCCAGAAGGGGGCAACGCAGTCGACCATTCCACCATATCTACCCACTAGTGGGAGGAGTAGTGGGATTCGGGGGGAAAGTCGTAAATAAGCCGTATTCCCCGACCAGTCCAGAGGAGGGAGAGAGCATCCAACGCTCACGCTCCGGGATCGTGTCGCAGGGAGCCATACGTCGGAAAGGGGCTGGCATTTCTGGCGGACGCAAAAAGATCTATCGACGGGCGATCGAAAACACCCGGAAGATCTGACGCGATACCCGATTGAGGACAGGGACACTCACAAACGTCGGTTCCCGCCCATGGATAGGCACAATCCGCATGACATTGTAACGGCCGGTATGTAGACAGTCGTTAACATGATCTCCCTCTCTACGCACCAATCGATTAGTTTCTCGCGTGGAGGCAAAGAGTGGGGATCTCGTTCCACCCTGTCGGTTGATGTATTACACCCAGTGGGTTGTCGGACGCTGAGAGGCTTGCAACCGGACCAACAAGTCCTTGGAATGATCCAGAGATAGACATCACTGCCTTCAATTCATTGCCCATTGTTTAATGTGAAGGAGACTGATCCGGGGCCGACCAGGGGCCGAACACAGTCTTCCGAATGTGACTGACCCAGCCCAGACCCGGACTAATCTGTGGGTCAGGATCCGGCTGGGTGGATGGAGGGAACTCCACGCCCCGGAGGTTGCTGGGCAACCTCCACCAGGAGAGAGCGTCCCTCACGATCGCAGTCAATCAGAACCAGGTTATATTATCGCTGTCCGTGACGGCGATAGTACGCAGGAAGGGTGCAGCTGGATTGGGCGCATACGTGCCGACCGTAAGGATGATGTCCACAAGGCTGGCCATGAGGCCCAGAACCCGGAGCCAATTAAGCCAAAGCACGAGTTGGCTGACCAGGAAAGGAGCGTAGCGCATTGAATGACATTGGCTGCACGCTCCCTCGTTTAGAATAAACGACCATTGAGCAGATCCAGCTGCCAGATCCCGGAAAACAAACTGGGGAACGGCTCTGCTCGAAGTTGAGATTTTCGAAGGTTCACGATGAACTATCGTGAAACTATCGTCCCGATAGATACAAAGGTTGATCCCTGCCGTCTGAGAACCGAGTCAACGGCCTGACCACACGAGTGAAGAATCGCGGCGCCGTGGACAGGTCGAACGGGAGACACCGAACACTGGTTAAGCTCTTTTGCATATTTGGAAGCTTAACCAGACTTGATTCTCCGGTTCGTTAGATGTGGAGGGTAGGCATCCTTGAGGTCCCAGATACATGGCACAAACAGTCTTGGTTGGGCAACGGAGGACAGGGCCAATCTCTAATATGATTTTTTTTGTTTGATGGCGACAGTGAGCGATTCAGATGAGTATTGGACGGCAAATCTCCGGTCTTTTTGGGAGCTAAGGAAGAAGCTCGACCAAAACCCCCGAAATCTAGGGGATGGGAATGATTGCCTCTTGCGTTGAAGGTCCGCCTCTTACTTGAAGCAGGACTGACGTTGGATCTGCGGGGAGCCGCGTGACACTCCTGACAGAATGACGGGAGGAGGAGCCGTGTGAAATTTCGACGGTAACCGTCGGAGACCACCAATCCTCAAAGCAGTCGAGGGATTTTGCGATAGAGATGTCAGTGTGGGTGTTCCAGTTTGGTTATAGGTTTTCGTTTTTTTTCCATTCTTGGTCGAAAAGTTTAAGTCTGATTTAAAACCAGACTGGGGTTTGAGGTGCAATAGGGGTAATTTATATGTGCATTCCTGATGTTCAAGGTTCGTGGACCAAAGTCAAAGGTCAACGGAGGTTATGTTCCAGGCCGGGGGATGACGCAAGTTTACTGCTGTTTTTTTTGACAAAGTTGTGAACATTCTTGTAAACGGAGATGCAAAAACTTCTCATGGAGTTGACAGGGCCAGCCGTGCTCCTCCCACCCTCTTTTTGGTCGAGTGGATTTAATCAATATAGCCTAACCAAACTTAAACACAGAATTAATCAATCTTTCCGCTTGAATTGAGATCAAAATGACTTCAAGATATTCGTACTTACAAATATATGATAAGAAAACGAAAGTTTGTATTTGAAAAGTGTACGCCCTCTACCCTTTTAGATGTTGAGTTCAAACGTATGACCATCAGTATATGGTTGCCAATTAAAAAATTGGCAGGTATGTTTTATCTTGAGTAATAGCTGTGACGGTTACTTACTCTCTAAAAGTGCAAAGAGTTGAATTTCACTCTTTTAGAGTGGACTAAAATAAATGATTAAATGATATCATTTGTCAATTATCAGATAAATTTGACCCAAAAGTGTTCTTTGAAGGTGTGAAATTTCACTCTTTTCAGATGTGGACCCTGTAGTCACTCTTAAAAGAGTGAATCATCTTGCATGTAGCAATACAAAAAACTATTATGTGAAAAGGAGTTGTATACATGATATCGTATGCACCCCTATCTTTTAAATAACCAAATAAAATGCTGTTGGCGGCCATTTGAAAGAAGATGAAGGGGTTGGACCTGGGAAAGGGATCCACGGTATATTCCCCATAAACATGGTTGGAAAGTTTAAAAGTCCTCCTTAACATTTTAAGACCATTAAAAGAATCATTGTAGTCTCACAAACATTGACACGCATTCAGTCCTGCGGAAACATCCAGGAAGGTGGACCAACCCCACTGCTTGCCTCCTACCCGTAGGAAATCCCTCCCTCGCCCCTCGGGGCCCCCCAGCCCCATCTCTCACCCGAACCCAGAAGAAACCCAACTGGGAACCCGGCTAATACCACACGAAACCGTGGGAGAGCACGGAAAGGTGCGTCTGACTCAGGAGTTGCTCCCACTTTCCTATTGGGAGGAAAAAATAGAGCAGTTCCCTTGCGCCGGCGGGCGGGTGGGGTGATGAAAAATGGGACACTTGCGGGGGCGAAGGAGCGCAAGAGGGGAATGGAGGAGACGGGACGCACGACGAGAATAAAAGCCATGGTGATGGAGCAAACGACAACAGGACCTACAAGAGCGAGCCCTGGCGTTTGGAAAGGAGAGGGGATGGGGAGCTGGAGGAGGCGAATACGTTGGGAGAAGAAGGAGAGAGAAGAGGGTCAAAGGGCCGTTGGGCGAAGGGACTAGACGAGCAAGTCACACAGGAGAAAAAGGGGGGAGCATCCTGCTGAGAGAACGGTAGGAGGGGAGTGCAAGGGGCACACAGAGTACCCTGAAAGGTGCTGTTTTCCGAAGGACCCAATCGGATCAGGACGAACGAGGGAGGGCCTCCCCTACCGTCTCACTTTCCTCACAGAACGCCCACGCAATTCCTTTAATCCAGGGGACGAACAAGTAACCCACCCTGCCGTGTAGGCGCCGCGGCTGCCTTCGACCTAAGCGATCCCCTGCTCGCAAGACGGCCCCCTGCGCTCTCCCCCCCCATGGACAAGGAAAAAATAGAATGCGTCGACCCGCGGTTCGGAAACCACCGGAAGAAACCTATACCTGGGAGAAGAGTCACACAACACTCCTGACGCTCCGCATTACCTCGCCAACGGATCCGTTGGTCTTTATCGGAAACAAGGTGTGCGAGTACAGATTCGCACGCAAGAAAAAGGAATGCCCCGGGACCACGAAGAAGACAATTATGAAGCGTATTAGTCAAAATGACTCACGTTCTTGTCCCAAACCCCCGAGATTTGGTACGCAGATTTTTGACAGTATGAGAGGCAAAGTGCGGTGTGGCACTGGCAACATGCTAGAGGAAGACAAATGAGCAGGTCTTGCTAAAGCATACCCGTGGTGAAATTACTGCGAGAGATGTACTATGGCATGGAGGGAACAGAGTATGAAGAATAAGTGGCTACAATTTCGCACCACCATTGTGCCACATGATACTGATATCATATTGCCTTCCTTTCCGAAGAGGACAAGGAATCCATCCTTGATTTAGAGGAAGAACTTGCCTTCACCATCAGCTGCCGACATACTCCATAATATTGTCAGGACCAAGTGATCCCACTAACTTCAAGTTTCTAATGTCAGGCTTAGAGCTACAGGATCACCAACTGGGATGATATTCTTATGGATTGACATTGAAAACAGTACTAAGGACGATACCTCAAATACCTTCGGAACAACGAGAGATGTTGTTCCCTTTGTAGTAGCCTGTGTTATCACAAAAAAACTTGCTTTATGATGTACATGTCAAATCTTATTGTGGTCGTTGAAAGTAATGGGCGTTATACCTTAAAAAATGTGTACAAAAAGCAGATGTGTGTGGTATTGAATTAAGAAAACATTATCCAATATCTGCTTAAATGATCTTTTGGGGACAGTTTAAATAGTGTTAATAAAAAGGGAAAGATTTGGACATTTTTAAACATTATACCAACTTATTTTGATTACATTTGCTCGTTTTAATACTATAAGTGTCTAATGGTTCTAGGTCCCTGAGGTGCAAAGTATGTCACAATTATTACGTTGGTTTCAATCAAAAAGCGGAAAATGATGTATGTGACACACATTTCCCGTGACACCCAGAGTGTTTTTTTTGTGCGAAGACAGATCCCCATTCTCTATGTGGCCATAAATATATAGATCCAAGTTGTCCTCCACGTTTCAACAAACATTGCAAGGCTGTTAATATACAATAAAGATAAAATAATAATTTCACAACAGTGTGAACGTGAATAGACGCATTCTAAGCTTTTACTCCGAGTATGGACCGTGAAATTATTGTAATGTAGCTATTCAACTCTAATCCATAGATAGGGCAAACTAGTATATTTTTCATCATTGGGACAAGATCAAACCATCGGTGGTATACATTTTAACAAAATCAGATCAGACCCTGTTTAAAAACGTTTACCGAAAACATTCCCAAAAATGATTTTGTAAATTTGGATAATGTGCTCATACTGAAACATTATGGTATAACAGCTTTCTACCAGTATTTTATCGGCGCAACGACCTACATCATATAGGAAATGCTAGATATCATTATTTTGAGGATTTTCTCTTCTTTAAATGATGCATTTGTATTTATTTTTCCCTTTTGACAATTTATACATTTTTTTAACTAGCCATGTCCTTCAAAAAATAAAACCATAATTATATTCTAAATACATATAAAAAATGAGTACAAATTATTACTTAGAAATACAACAATTCCAATACAAAGTCAAGCAAATGGCCCAAACCAGGGATTTTTGTGTGGGTGACTGGTAGTCCCAAAATGCACTGCGATTTGGGCATTGCACATGACATGAACAGAGCCAAATCTCCTTAAAACACAACATCCAGCCCGTAGCCAGGATTTTTTCTGGGGGTGGCGGATTTTTTCCAAAAGTGGACATTTTTCCCCCAAAATGTGAGCCTTTTCACAATAGCGGGGGTTGTAAAATTTGGCAAAAGTGGACCCTTTTTGCCCAAAATATTGCCCTTTTTACCAAAAATAAAGCCTCAAAACAATATTTTCCTAGCTCGCTTTCGCTCACAAATCATTTTGCGGACCTTTTTCGACTTGTGGGGGAAGGATTTGGGTGGCTACAGCGCACCCCGCACCACCCCCCCCCGGACTACGCCCCTGCGAAAATTCCCTGACCTATAATCATCTATTAATCAGAAAGCACCATTATATGGCATTACGGGAATTCCCACTTTTTTCAGGCATGCGGCGCATCAATTAAAAGAATAAATAAGGGTTCCCGGATACTCCCCTGTGGAACTCCACATTTTGACATTTGATTTGTTTCAACATGGGATGTTAATGAATGAAAAGCTTTCTTTACTACCAGCTAGGTAATTTGGGATTCAATTTTTGGCAAGATCTCAGAACTATATATAAGTTTATTCAATAAATTATCATAAGGTATAAAAGGCTTTATAACCCCCAAATTTTTTGTTATCATATACTAAGATCAGGAAAATGCCAAGTATATAAAGTTTTTGCGTAAAGATTGTTGGCTATCTTAAAGTAAAGCTCATTATTTGCCATGAATGTCGATCGCCTCTAAAACTTAATTGATGAGATGTGATTATATGTATGGTTTTATGACGGTCGAAATAAACTCTAAACAATCTTTTCAAGAAGCTTGAAGATGGGCTTGGTTAGTGATTGAAAATCGGTCAGAATTATTGTAGATTCCAAAAAAGTGATACCTTATTTAAAAGTTTCTTTAGGTCTGTCCATTCACCATGAAAGGCAACAAGAGGAATTATTTTAAGGGCACAGGTAAAAGGCAGTTTATGGTACTAATATATGTATGGAATGTAGTAGTACTAGTAATAGTTTGACCTAAAATACTTAGTTCACATCAAAGTAGCTGGGAGTTTCGATTGAAGTATCAGATGAACCAACAGCCTATTTCATTGAACGTTATTTGAACATAACTTACCTTTGACACTGCAAAAACTATCAGTCTTTCATTCCTTATACCCATCAGAAAAAGAAAATTAAGTGCAGTTTATATCAATGCACACATAACACAACTAAGTTTTATTTGGCCATCCAAAAGGGGCCAAACTTTTGTATTAAGAGATTAGCGCAAAAAGGATATGAGTTCCTTGACATCCCGGCAAACCATAAGTCTTTTATCATGAACTACCATTGCATAACGGAATTCATCAGTTTCCAGAAGCTGATTCTGTGAAGAAATTTTGTAGCATTTACAATACGTTATGGTAACAAGGGCTGAAGTAATGGCAACAAACGGCCGGTCTCCACATGGCCGGGGATTGAACCCTCATATCAATATTCCCCCATTTGAATATATACAAGAACTCTCACTGTAAAATAGAATATAGTAACAACATGCTTATCTCTAGCTTGGAAAACCGGTTTGTTCTGTTGTGGCAGGAAATATAGTCCTCCGGATGATACAATGCCTGCCGTTAAAAAAAAGTTTAAAAAAGACGGGCAAGGACATTAATGATGGAGGAATAGTTTGCTTAGAAGAGGTTACTAATGCCATCAGGGCACAGCTGTGCTGTTTTTAAACTTTATGTTATTTTGCCATTCAACACCAGAGGGTACATGAAAATAAACATACATGAAATGTGCTGCATTACACAAACTGTTCTACCCCATGCAAATCGTCTATACCAAATACACTACTTTGAATGAACCATTTTTTGGTGATGGTTTTATTAAGATGTTTCAAAGCTAGACCCTCCCTCGGGTCAACGGTGATGAAAACGCTTAAGCGACTGAAAATTACACTAGACTCTTAACAATACCAGGTGGATAATTCCCTACATAATGTAAGTCCAGGAGCCCCTGTGCCAATTCACGTGCTGTGGGAACAAGGTGTGGCGGGGATGGTAAGCTGACAAAGTCCTCAAAGTTTTTAGTTTAGCATATCTTTAACCAAGTGCGATCTAAACCCAGAAGACAGAGCGCGAGAATGGGTACAGTATAGTTTAAAGCATGTAATGGACCTTTTAAGGTGTTGGCATTATGATTTGGCTTCTAAGGAGTACGCACAAAGCCGACTTTAATAAACGCGGAGATGAGCAAGCGTGCTTTCGTTTGCGATTGAACGCGTCGCCAAAATTATGAGCGATGTTCCACTCTGCGTTTACGCGAAGTTGTAAAGCGCTTCGTAAACATAGCGTAACACACTCTGATGTTGCTAGGACATGTCTAAGAACGCGCCTGATTAATTGCGCGTCTCACCTTGAACGAACCATTTTTGTTGTGCTCGTGACCATATAACGCGAGACGCTTCGTCTCTAGTGAAGACGGAAATTCCACGTAAAATTGTACTTTTTTCGACGGATTTAGGAAAACTAATACCGGTGACCCATTTTTTTATTTCGGTATTTTAAGTATGCAACTTATAGACCTAAACATATGTGCAAATCAGGAAAACGTGTCAGCCTCTTTGTGATCTGTTTTTGGGGTCACTTAAGTATCGGTAAATCACATTCATTAGGTTGCGTAAAAAAACGAATTATGGTAAGCCATATTTTTATTTCAGATGGTTATCAGCACACATGAATGTACTATATATCAAATTTTTAAAGAAATTCTTCGGCCCATTTAATCATGATGCCAACAACCTAACAGAAGTTGTATCTAAGTGCCCGTTAGTTGATCATGCCATTAAAGAGTCTCTTCAAGCGGGCTATCGGTTCAATTTTTCTTGGGCTGATTATTATGGGTTGGGTTTTTAACACTAGCTTTAGTGTCATTAGAGCAAATTATCCCCCGGTCTATTGGTGTATTCATTCCGTTAAAATTTTACAGTCATGATAATACTTTTTATATCACACTCTTAGGCATGCAGTATTTGTATTCCAGATTTTATTTGAAAGCTTGCATTTTTAGAGCCAACAAAAAAACATCAGGCATTGTCAATGTTTAATTCCAACTTGAAAAATACATTGAGCTCGCTGAATTGGCTTGATTAGGTACTCTAATGTCATTAATATAGACACTTTTCATGATGAAGACCATTTTGTGTAAAACTTACCGTGTGTTTTTGTAA
>JAMKCH010032872.1:0-132819 GCA_023653785.1 Ophioderma brevispina
TTAGTGGTATGATAATTTCACCCAAGTAGGACAACTTCGCGACATGGATTTCCCATAACCTATCTACGCTTCACCTCATACTAACAATCCAGTTTATCAAAACAAGACTGTCTCTTACCATATCTACGCACAAATTACATGTGTCCTTACTTCCTTTCGGCGAATTACAAATGATCTATGGACTTCATGTGGTGTTGCGTAGCACACTGAAACATGTAGCAGTGATTAAGAATTCCATGTTATTGCAAATGGTCAATTAAATTAGGTAAGATGGTTGTTGTAAGACAACCCATCCATTCTAGTCCTGTAATCACTTCATATTCTTCAGTGTTGTACGTTTTTTGTTTAGTTTAATATCTTGCAACACATTTCCATTAAAGGCAAAAAAGAAACCAAAGCAACAAAACATCGAAGGTCTACAAGTTTGCTGCTGCTGTGGTTGTTCTTTTATTCCAGGACTAATTCATAAATTCACATTTTAAATAGTGATCCCATCTCAGCTATTTATTATGTCATTTGACTATTTATGTATCTCTATTGACTTAATGGATCTCTAAGTGCTATATTTGCTTTTCTCCAATGGCGATTGCTTGGTCATGTTCTGCTTGTATGTATAACTTATTGTCGTCCGTCACGCAAGATTTTATCCATCTTAAAACGAAACACTGTGGACACGATTTCCGTAGCATACCACGGCGATACTGACAAAAGACGTATTGTATGGCTACGGAACCTAAGGTTGTAGCCGTATAAGCTACGTAAACACCAAGACATAAAGTAATATGTTATATAGACTAATTTTTGTTGTGGATCATTGCAGAGTGTCTCATTATTGGATTGTGGTTTGAATGACATTGCAAAAGAAGGAGGTACGTACTGATTATAATATGGTTGTATGCCCAATACAGGACTCCAGCCCCATCCCCTTGAGTTAACTGCATGGAACTCAGCACTAACTACATAAACTTATACATTCAAAACTACGGAACTCAAAATCATAACTCGCCAAACAAATACTCCACATACAACTTTCCGCTCACCAAAAGGCAGACTCATAAAAGCAACTCGTACCCATTAATTCTGTCCTACAGTAACACAAACTGCTAGCTCAATACCTCCGCCATCCGATTATAACTCACGAACTCGTAACTATACAACTCTATTAGAAGTTCACAGGATATTACGCTGTCAAATATTTGGAATTGTTAAGCATTCATGTTATTCTATAAATTTCTTAGATTAAAGGCAGGACAAATCGGAATTTAGAAAAAATTTTGAGTCTATTAGAATTCCTTCAATGTATTTCAATGTTCCGAAAAGTTTTATTATGAAAGGTCGATATCGAAATAGAGAAACGACCCCTTTAGGAGCAAATGACTTTTCGGAGGAAAATCCTATGGAATAAAACTAAGCTTTTTAAAAAAGTGGATATGAGACAGGCGCATCGTACACTGGAACGAGTAAATATAAAGCTACAAAGATACAATATTAGTAAACGAGATCATTATGAGCTACCGCATTTTTTAAAGTCCCAGGAAATGCAAATAGAAATTGATGGTGATTGTGTCAAGTCTAAAGGAGGACGAGAAAGAATTCAATATTTGGGTTGGTGATGACATCATTTGGGGTTTGCCATTGATTTTTTCAGAGAGTAATGAAAATCCAGGTGCTGGTGTGAATCTATTGACACTTATAATCAATAGTTTCACAATGATTGCACTGGTAGTGTATCCTTTTTTCTGCCTGTGTATTGATTGTCCCAACAAAGATTGGAGTGGTTATCATTCTTTCACTGGGACCTTTAACATTTATATTTCAAAGTGAAGAAAAAAACACGCATAGATACTAGTAGAGCGATCAAGGACTTGGGTCAACATCCATGTCACTGCCCCACTTCATATCAGTTTGATACCTTGAGTAGTTAGTATGGACCCTTATTACATGTGGTGTCACCTTTTCAATATTGTCACAATTAAATTTACACAAGGGGTCAAACTTTTAAATACTCCAATAATGTGGAAAAATGTATGTCCATATTGTCCGTCTAGTTATAAAGCATTGCAAAAATGTATAGTTTGTGCCATCTAGACCATTGGTTTTAAGAGTTATTGTGTAATAAAAAATGCTCCTTCTTAACTTTTCTCTCTTAAAGTGCAAAAACGGCCAATTTCCATGTAAATGGGTCAAAATCAGAAGTTGCTTCAATATTGGTAAAAAATGAAACAAATTGTTCATCTAACTTAATGTGTCAAAATAAGGAATAGTTTAAAAGTTTGAACCCCTGTGTAAACCTTAACTTGCCCCTATTGAAAAAGTGACACCACCATTTGAGACCACTACTACCTTGCATTGATGTAGAGGGTCCATACTAACTGCTAAAGGTGTCAAACCTTAGATGTAGTCGGGCTAAATAAGGACCCTATGATATTATGCTCCTGCTCTATAGAACATTCAGAACAATTTTAACTTAGACATACACAACATGCCTAAGCGTGAAAAATTCCTGGACATCCACCCCTGGGCAGGGAATTGAACCCGGTTTTTTACGGACTTCTAACCACTGAGCCACCCAGACCGCCCTGATAAACGGGGCTGTTAACATAGCCTAAGTAGTAATGGCTGAGCGATCCGGGTATACAGTACACAGTATACAGTACTCCGAAAGGTTTATATTCCGAAAGGTCTATATTCCGAAAATTCGGAGAAAAGACCTTTCGGAGTAATGACCTTCGGAGTTAATATCCTATGATAAAAAATGAGGTTTTTACTCCTGACTTTCGGAGCAAAAATCCTATCGAATAAAACAAATAACGTTTTTACTCCGAAAGGGTTTTATTCCGGAAGGTCGATATTCCGGAAATTCGGAGAAACGACCTTTTGATGCAATTACCGTTGGGAGTAAAACCTTTCGGAGCAATTACCCTCTTTTCCGATTTCGGAATAATGCCCTTTCGGACCGATTGCCGTTCGGATTAATTTACCCATCGGAGAAGTTACCATTCGGAGCAAATGTCTTAGGGAATAAAGATTTGTCGGAGTATATACCCCAACGTATTTTGAGCCCTCCTTTTAGTTGGCAACAAAGTGCGCTAAAACGTAATAAATAAAAAGAAATAGCCTGAGTGGGTTGTTTTCCCTCCACTAAAAAAATG
Source organism: Ophioderma brevispina (assembly GCA_023653785.1). Taxonomy (NCBI): domain Eukaryota; kingdom Metazoa; phylum Echinodermata; class Ophiuroidea; order Amphilepidida; family Ophiodermatidae; genus Ophioderma; species Ophioderma brevispina. The sequence continues at coordinate 3,153 of JAMKCH010032872.1, forward strand.
CATATCACATGGCTTAATTGGCAAATATTTTTTCCTAAGGTTTACAATGAGAGCAATACAACAGTGATGCCTTTAACAACATATTATGACAAAGTATGGTTTCATAATCATTTACCAATACATAAGAAATTAACAATCTGTCATTAAGTTTCAAAGCAAACATCCCCAAAACTAAGCGTAAGTTTGAGATTATTTTAAGTCGTATTTATTTTTAAGATAAATATGGATGGTTCCGATACTTGTGTCATTTTGCCGATGAAATGTCCAGAATTAGCAAGATGTAAAACATGAATGAGGCATCAACTTATGATATAAGTATACTGAACTCGTTTCTAACTGTTTTAAAAGTGTTTCAGTGGAGTGACGGTTTAGCTGTAAATTACACACTGTTCAACACGCCGGTACAATCCGACGATGCGCCGCAAGTGAGAGGAGAGGAACTCGTTATAATGTATACTTTATGTCTGGGTGACATCCATGCACTTGCGAAAACCAGGCTTTTCAAAAAGCAAGAGGTAGTACACTTTGTAATGTATGGAACTTTCTCACTTGATATTTCGTTGGACATGTTTTGAGGACACTGTGTGCCAGTCTTCTTCAAAAAAACTGATTGCTGCATCGAATAGCAGTGGTCATTGTTTTAAAACATTTGTTTGTTAACATCTTTCTTGGTTTATTTATTTATTGATTGTATTTATCACCAAAATCTGAAATCTGAAAACATTCTTCCTCAAAGGTCATTAATATATGTTTATGTTTATTTAAGGTTCTTTATTTAAAAAAATGGCCATTCAAACGCGTAACATGTTACATCATAGCAATCATGTAGAAATCAATACAAACCAGGCCTATATGTTGAATAATTTGTAGTTCCGTAATATGTCAACATTTAAAAATTGTCAAATTAACTCCATCTACGTCTCATCTTGATGTTATAGCATGTAGTTAAATGGCCTAATTTATTTATATATCGGGTGTTGCATGTAATCTTTCGTTTTTGTTGTTTGAACTAATTAATCTTGCGTGTTTTCGAATTTAATATTGACTCCTTTGAAATGAATCTTCTTCCCTTTCTGAATCCGTGTTCAGTATTTTACGAAATAATTCCTAATTCGTACAAATTAATATTTTCACAGCGTACACCCGCGGCAACACAAGAAATGTACGTCCGCAATGGCGAACCGTCGTGGGAAATTCAACACAACGATAATGACTGTGACTATTATTTTTGGAGGGTGGCTGATTTTCGTCATGCTGTTCCTTCTTTCAGAGTGTTTTAAATTTATATTTTTGCTGGTCGCGAATCTTTTTTTAAATATTAGACCTCACCTGAAATATTTAAAAAAAATCCCTCCCCCCCCCACATCCGCATCCTTATGGGTAACACTCCGGATTTATTTATTCAGCAGACGACGAAATTACCTTATAATACGAAACACCGCCGGAGTTGATTGCCACGGCATTCACACTATTTAACCGACGTGACCTTTGTTGGTTTTAAGATGAATAGTACTATTCTATGATATTCATGCAATGTACACATTTGTTGATTAAAGTTACGGCCAACTTAAAGCGAGCCTACAAATTACCTGGATTCTTCAGCAATCTGTTTTGGGTATGTTTCTGTTTAGGGCGTAAAATATAATCTGTTTCTCAATGGCCTGACAATCATTCTTGAGCAAATTGAAGAAATTTCATTATTTTATATGAACTGTGCCCGGTGCCGCTTTAACTTTGAGGAGCTGTTAGGGGAATCACGATCTACATGGATAGGTTTGAACGCCTAACAGGCGCCCCCTAGATAAAACTACACATTCTGTGATTTCCTTTTTGGTGCGAAATTAATGTAAAACGCTTTCATTTTTATGGAAATGCGCTATATAAGAACTCCGTTTCATTTTGTTCACAAGTACCTCAAAAGCGCACTTACTGTGAATACGTCCGCAACGGGGTGTTGAGGTATTGGAATGAAATTTTCAGGTCTAATACTTCTATCAGACCCGTCACTAAAGTATTCAAAACCCACAGACAGCATCTATTTAGAAGTTCTGTGTCCTCAAAATCTCTCAAAGGTTACATCCGCAACTACCCATATGTTATGTTATGTGGCATTTATGAATGTGTTAAACCACTCCTCGAAATATCACAAATGAATAAGAGCGTTATCTACTATCTTTAAGCGCATGTTATTTTACACACTATTTATACTATTTCCTCTTTCTCTCCTTCTTTCTCTTTTAGGTACTTTTTCGTGTGTCGATAGCCAACCAGCCTGTTATTATGGTCAATCTGAGAGAACTGTAGAATTAACATCGACACAAGAGTATTTTGTGTGGTCACCAAACTATCCATTATATTACCCGAGTGATCTTTCTTGTACTTGGTTATTACAGTCTGAAATAAACACGCACATCCGTGTCGAAATCCGAGATATATATTTATTATGTGACAAAGATATCATATCTTTTGGAGATGGACATGAGCCAGGAAACTTTAGTAGCACAATTTTGAGACGAAAAAGGATCGTAAAATCGCGGGTTCTATATTCAGCAAAGGATAAAATGTGGATTGAGTGGTCGCCACAGAGTTGTGTCAATTCACGTTATGAAATTTTGAAATACTATTTAGACGCATCTTCGTCCTTTTCTGATGCCGATTACAACCTTCCATTTCCTTTCTTAGAACTACCCATTGCAGATTCGATTGCAGCAGATAATACATACGGATTTGTTATGAGGTTATCATCACTTCCGATAAATGGTAGGTAGTGCTCACAAAAGTACAGTTCAATCGAATAATTTAGGGGACAATTTCGCAGTATATTGACACCGAAGTTGTTTCTGTGCCAATTTGTTTTGAGTCACATCAGAAAATGATCAATCTTACGTACAGACATTCAAATCACAAGCAAAAGAGCGTGATTAAAGCATAATATAAACGTCAAAAATCATCCGCCGGTTGGCCAGCGGATAATGGCGGTTGTTAAGAATAATATATTAAACCGGTTCAAACCGGAATGAACTGGTTGGCACTGGCGAGCAATTACCGGTGGTTGAGGGTTGAAATTGCCCCTAAGAGTCATCCCACCAGTATGTGAGCATGGGGCATATGAAGCTAAATTTGAAGCTAAATTTGCCTCAGAAGCTAAATTGTAACCGAATGTTAGTTCTAAAGCCTGTACATTGTTAAAAAATGTTAAGTTAAAATACGTCGTTTGACTGGCAGCTGGGACTCACAAGAGTTAAAACGACGTTTTTTACAGTTATTTGCCCGTTTGGAGTCCCTTTTTACAGTTATTTGCACGTTTCGAGCCCCGGCTGACAGTGAAAACGACATTTTTTAAGAACATTTTAACAATGTATTCTCAAAATTTCAGTTTCTAAGGCCCTAATTTTAGAAACAAAATCAGTTCCCGAGCTCCCAAGTGCGAAAATCTGGGCTGCACATCCCTGGTTGAAAAAATACCCCACCCCGGTATTTGAGCGTGTAGAATGCTTGTGATTCTGTTTTATACGCTATTTTAATCGGTACAAATGTTCCTATTTCAGAATATTATCCGTGTCCAAACGATACCTACACTTGTGATGATGGAGGCTGCACTGAGAGAAATGCTTTATGCAATAACCTTCAAGACTGCAAGGACAACTCTGATGAATCCATCTGTAGTAGGTTTTCAATTGATTATTAAAGAGACAATGGCACATTCGAAAAATAGTGCGCCCTCGAGATTTTTCAAAATTGATATTTTTGCATGGTTGTAAAGCTTGTATATACATGAGCCCTTACCCTAAAAAATTTTTAAGCTCAAATCAGCGCGCTTACAAGTAAACCGAAAGATACCGGTGCTTGGAACATGATTTCTCAAAAGGTATAATAGGTACCACCTTCAAATTTTCACTGAAGTAAAAGCTTTGTTCTCACACCCTGAGAACATGCTTGTTGCTAAGGAAATTAAAAAAAAATAATTATGAAAATCCGAATTTGACCTTTGACCTCTGATTAACCCCACTAAATGTCATGCAATTCTCTGTAGTACAGGTTGAACTTCTACCTTATTGTCTTAATTTGCTTTTGTTTTCATTCCAAATATACTTTTTAAGATACTTTTTAAGATATCATGTTCCAAGGCCCATTATATGGAAAATTCAAAAAAATCCAACATGGTTGCTATTGCCATGGCAACGGGTCATGTGACCGGGACTTTTGTAATTGTTTTTGAAAGAGAAATGTTCAAGGGTTATATTCAACCTGATAATATGGAAGTAATTATAGATAAATATAATATGCAAGTACTTATAGATAAATATAATATGCAAGTACTTATAGATAAATATAATATTTCAGCATTAGGTTCAGCGCAGCTGAACCGGGGGATTCCACCTTAAAGTTAAGGTATGTTATTTTATGTGTAAACTATATCTTTACTCTTCCAATGGCCTGGGCTATCATTTGCAAGCAAATTGAAGAAATTTTAAATTTTCTGAAAATGCGCCAGTGCCGCTTTAATTTCCCGTGTAATAGGGACTTGCTGTTTTTAGTCACTTTCTTTCAAACAAAAAAGAGTGTGGCAAGGAAAAGTGGCAAAATGACTCATGAAAGTAAAACCACTGAACTTTGCCACTGCTACCCTAATATATGGAATGACCCATTGCTATATTTCAAGCACCATAGCACGCACACACTTGTGTAGTTGTTGTTTGTTTGATTTTGGGGGCGCATTTGCTTTACTTTCCAAATGGTAACAGCATCTATTACGCCACTGGTTTGAAAATCACTATTATCATTGGATTAGGCAGATGGCCAAGTCCCGTTTAATTTTTTTAGATACGGTATTTCCAAAAGGGCTTAAATATATAACCGCATGTTACTCATTTACATATTGATTGAATATGTAAATTAGTCAATAATTATGCAGCCTGTATGTTTTTCTTCATTTAGGTTAGGAACATGGTCATAATAGATGCAGTCCACAAGTTAAAAGGAACTTTCTTCTTAAATAATTAAGCATTTGCATTATTTAATAGATATGAGCAATGTGTGGTTGTGGACTTAGGGTCTTTATGAAAATGCCGCTTTATATATAATGCTGAACTATGTAGGTTTTACATTAAAATTATACTCCACGACGATTTATCATTGCTATTTTCAGACTCTGCAAACTACAAACTGTCGCCGACATTCAATGCCTTTGAACCACTTTTGCACTTCAACTTATCCGCTTGGTGTGATTCATGTAATAATTTCACCCAATTACCCGTCAGTGTACCCTAATATCCTTAACCACACATGGGTTATATATGCACCCTTATCATCCAAAGTAAGACTGTTGAACTCGCAAGACTTTCGTAGGAAAAAAAATACGACATTGTATACGTTGAGATGGGCACAGACTCCGGAGAGCGCATTCTGTGGAGGCTAAAGGTGGAACAACACAACTTCGCATGATTTTGTCACGAATGAAAACATGTGGGATCAAACATGATCAGTAAATTCGTGTACATTTTAAACAGGGGTTTGTCTTTCAGGTACAACCATAGAAGAGTCAGGTAAATAATTGTTTTCTTTTTTTAATCACATAGGCTAATATTTAAGTATCCCGCGTCATTGAGCCGGTAAAAAGTTTCTTGATAGGCCAGCCAAATGAGGCAACAAGCATGGTTGCAACAGATCATCTAAGATAGGCTGAATTCATCATTCCCATCATGCCATATTGAAGTGTATCGAATAGTTTCTTTTGTAATTTTTGGATTCGTAATTTAAAAAAAAAAAAAAACATTTCTTTCTTTTTTTCTTCAAAAATTCCAGATCACAGCAAGTGTGTATCGATTTTGGATTCGAATGTATTAGTAGCCAACTTGTTTGGACTTTGAGGGCGTTGTGATGGTATCGAAATTGGCAGGACGGTTCGGATGAATATGATGCGTTACAGATTCTTAATATGAATCCAAATTTAGAAATGTGAGAATGTTCAAGCGTTGAGTAATTCCTCTATAATGTAATTGAATAAAGGTATTGTAAATATTCGACCAGATGCAAAGACAATGATCATCAATATGAAACAAGGTCCCAATTACTACGTATCTATAGCCAATCAATCCCGCGGATAGACATTATTTTTGTGTCATCTGCGAATCAAGCGGCAGATAGGGATTGCTTTGGTAGTGTGCGTGTTTCTGTGGGTGCGTCTGTGGTGAATGTGATCCAAATGTTAACTCCAGACATAATTGCCCCGGTTTCCACATATTTCCGTATGTGCCACATATATGGACCTGGGGTAGTGACGACATGTGACCTTGGTGATCGCATGTGACCTTTGATCCCATGTACAAACCGCGACGGCAGAGGACACATTTTTAGTGTAAACCTCACGTTAAGGCGACGAATAAAAACTCTGTTTTACGGGCCGACCGACCGCTGATTTGTCAGTTTGCAGATTGTTTTTTTTTTTTTTTAGTTTTTCCAAAAATCGCGTAAAATCAGCCTGTTTTTAAGCCCAAATTTTTCAATTTGCAAATATTTTAAGAAAATTTGTTTGGAAATTTTTTCATTTTTTCTCTCTTGATTTTTCAGATTTTGGGGCTATTTTAGGCCAATTTTGAGCTCCAGAAAAGAAAAAAAATTAAAAAAAGAAAAAATTCGCCCGACCGACCGACCCTACTTGAAAGGGGCCGCGCGCCCAAAACAGGGTTTTTCTTTTTTCATCGCCTAATTGTACATATTGCCAACATAACATGGTATTTGGCAGGGCTTTGATGGCATTTCAGGTATATACTGCCCAATGTAACAAGGCGAGGGGCACTTCTAGTCTAAAATGTTGTGAAGGAAATATTGACGGGAAGCCGTCTTTATTGTGTGATCAAAATGAATGCTCTTGTTTCTTTTTTCTTTTGTGTCACATGCATAGGTTGCAAATCATTGGATATTGACAACAAAATCGGTATGTACATCGTCTTTATTTACCTTAAACACGCTACTCTCCAGCAGAACTTGGGTGAGGCAGTTAGAGGGAATCCAATAACCAAAGAGTTTGATCGTTTGGTCGACACTCTAAAAAGCGAAGTTTATGTAGTATAGTCAATGAAATTGTGTTACAGGTTAATGCAAACTGCATGCCTATAATCGTAAACTCTATCAAATACATTAAAATGTTTCACTAAACCTATATTGTGAATCCCGATACCTTTCCGCGAAATAACTCCCTCTGTCAAACCGCCTATACCAGTCCAGAAGAGAGCGTACAAGTACGTATACGTCATAATTTCCCACAATACAATGCAACATTTTAAAAAATACATTAGGTTTTAACATTTCACCTGGACATTTTATTTTGACAGTTCTGAAGTTGTAATCTTCACTACATAGAGTTGTAAAAGCTTATCAACAAAATGTAAGTGCGGATTTTTGATATCTTTTTCAAATAAAAGATATTAATTAATTAAGAAATTATTTTAAGTTTTTTATTTTTTTCTTTTTTCAATAATTAAATGAAATCAAAATGGTGACACATAGAATTTGTTTATAATGGCGTTTGGCATCAGTTCTGATTTTTTGTATCCTTTCTCATCTCAAAACTGAGAATCCCGAGAGGATTTTTTAAAAATTCGTTTGTATTTCGTTATAATTTGGTGACGTATGTACGTACTTGTACGTATACGTACAAGTACGCTATCGTCTGCACTGTTATTACTATCTGCTAGAAAATCGATGAAACAAAATAGACGGGAATCACGAAGCCCGTGACTCGGCAGCAACGTGTATCATCCCAGTGCCTTTTAATTTTTATGCTCATTCTGCTTTCCACGACAACGAATGGGACAAGACAAAGGTTGCCAATTGCATCACATCGTGCGTAGGACGTAGTCCTTATTCTTCATAACAGGTTATCTCCAAAACAAAACCATAGTTTTTCAATATGGTTGGCTTTGAGAATAATTATTTTAACACCATGGGCCTGGAGGGACAGTTCCCCTAATAAGCCCATACCACAGATTGAGCCATCTGTAAAGCAACATGCAATTTACTGTAAAGTAACATATGCCAAAATGTTAGTATGACAAGCCACATATGTAAGTAAAATATAACTTCTTTATGAATGCATGCCCTTGGCATGAAGGACAGTTGCCTCTAGCCAAAATTTCCCAAGTGAATTTAAACTTACTGCAAAAGCCAAATTACAAACATATCATATTAATTAACACTACGAGAACCATGATAGCAAAGATTAAGCTGGCTTGAGAAAAACATTCATTTTAGTACCATGGGCTTGAAGACAGGCTTCCCCTAATAAACCCATAACAGATTGAGCCATCTGTATAGCCAACATGCAAGTTCTGTAAAGCACAATGAAATTTTAGTATGACAAGCCACATATGTAAAATAATAAAATTCTTATGTTTGCATGCCCTTGTCATGAAGACAGTTTCTCAACCAAATTTTCACCAATGAATTTAAATTACTGCCAAAGCCAGAATTAATACATCATGAACATATATAATATCACCAAGGAGGATCATTTTAGCAAAACGATTGGCTGACATTACTATATTCGGATAATAATAACCATTTAGCCTGGCTTACCCGCAACAGTCCAGGGATCAATTAGACTATTGGAAATACATGTGAATCAAACTTAGTTAAAGGGCCCTTCTTTAACTTAAAGTCAAATACCTCAAGTGCTGCCTAGAACAAATGTTTGAATATTAACTTAAACTGGTGAACCTGAAGTCAGTTGTCGGTACTCTAAGGCTCTAAGGCCATCCGATTCTAAAGATTATATTACATATTAATAATTTAATTAATGCATAGACTGAAACTGAGTGCAATGAAAATTCTGAAGTCAAATACCTCTGGGATTGCCTGAACAAATGAAATGAAAATTCCTTTAATACCGGTAATTGTCAGCTCAACATTTGATAAGTACTATAATTAATACATAGAGAATAACATCTGCAGAGACTGAGTCAGGTACTTCTGGCTCGGCTCACATTCAGTTATCTGTAAAGTTAAAATTGCCATATTAATGAATTGAAATCAAAATAAAGGCCAAATAAAAGCAAAATGAGCCGCCGCGTTTTGGCCAAGCTAAATTGTTAGACTTGTGCCAAACAAGTTTCTGAGCCAGAAAAAATTGACCAACCCCCCCACCCCTCACCGGCGGGGGGGTGGGCGGCCCCAGGACAGGGGGTAACAAGAGAGGACCAAGCATGGCAATTTTAAATTACTCAATTCCTTTTGGTATACCAAATCTCAGTTAGTTCATAGATTACTGTTAAATTCCCAACCAACTAAGCGCCGCCTACAATGAAATCATTCCTGATTAATAAAAATGGGGGCTAACGCCACAAATATGTACCCCCAACTTTCGATGATATAAATTTTGAATGATTGCCAAAACAATGGATATGGCACTCACCAACCTGACGCGGATAGCAGAAGGCACCAAGGTTACCCGGTTTAAATAACCACCCCCCCCCCGACCCCCAGAGCATTAGCCTTAGGTCCTTGGCATCCTCTGGAGAGATCCCACACAAATAAGCATTGCCAATTTCTCTGCACACTTAGTGAGCAAAATTATTCAGTTGACTGTACCAACTTGCTTGCCGCATTACCCTGGAGCCCACTTGGCAATATAACAGACAAATAACCCTGACCCAAGTAGCATATCATACAAATAGATATAAACACATACTTTGTAAACTCCTCCCTCATACGACCAACACAAAAAACCAAATAGCTCTTTACTAGGGGAAGAAAAGAAGGCCAATACAAGTTTATGATTAAGGAATTCAAAAGCTTTGGCCGAATTTGCATCAAACAAGATGGGCCAGATCCATTTAAAGGAAAGACCTATACCAGGGTTTTCGTTAAATTGTGATAACAAAAGAAAAAGGAGAAAAAGAAACTTAACCCACACATAAACAAAAAAAACCAATACCCGCACGCAAAAGCAAAATTTGGGCAATATAACCCATGGTAAAAAAAGAACCAAAAAACCCAAAAGTTTTATGCATTCACAAATGGAAACCCAAATATGCATTTAAAAACAATCACGCCAGCTAGAAATGTACTCATTACTTAACTCATACATGTTCAACAAGACACAAGGAAAGAAATTATTAAAGGAATAAACTTGGAAAAATATGTCCCCAAAATATAGCACCGATCGCATTTTTGGTTTTAAGGAACATGCGAAATTGTTATAATGCTATGCATTATTTAAAAAACATTAAGAGGTTTTGCCCAGTCTTAAGCAATGGCTTTGGGAATGTATAGATGGTGACAAACTCAATCACAAATGAAGCGCACATAACGGAGGACAATAGGCACATTTTCAAACCAATTTGAAAATTAAAAAACAGCTCTTGATCAAATGAAGCCTATGACCTTAGTATTGTAACCATATTTACCGTAAGGCAATAAAAAGCTTCACTTAGTGGCTAAACACAACAGACAATATCAAGCCCTCTCTGGATTTATTTAGGAAATTAATTAAGCTTTACGTGTTATCACAATCAAGGCAGGCCATATTTAAGAATGCACAATATACCACAAAATTCCCAACCCAAGGGGACACACCCCAGAAGCTCTCAAAAATTACAGCACTTTACCACATTTGAAGAGACCCGTAACTTGCTACAAAATAATTATCACGCCGTGGTATTATTGTGGGTGTGGAAAACATTGTTATTGATTAATTAATGCTAATAAGCCATAAAAACCACACGGAAAGCTGAAAATTTGACTGGTGGGTAAGGCAAATAGAGGGGTGTCCTGTCCAATCGATTGGCTAAAGGACAAAAGAATCAAACGATTGTCCTGTTACCGTAAGGCAGTCCATTCAATGTAATGTTGCGTGCAACCTTGGAAATCAACACGTATGAATGCCAATAATGTGGTGCAAATAACAGCGGTTTCTGATTTGATTCTGCTGAACAAAGTACAGCATTACGGTTGATGACGTCACAGGCATAACCTCTTTAGGAGCGGGCTAAATAGTATCTATGAGGATTGAAACCACACAGATACCCAACTTTTAAATCTGGAGGGCGTTCTATATAAACTGTGCCGCTGACCCTTTGCAAGAGTAAAAAAGCTATGCCCCAATATATTATGAACCACATGCGAAAAAAATCTAAAACCCAAACTTGAACAGTTTGGATTTTCCAGAGCCCAAAACTTCAGACTTAGATATTTGATAATTTCGAGGAGGTTATTATAACAAAACACAACCCCAAAGCATGCAAATAAATAATTATTTTAATTTTTTAGTTTTTTGCTTTTTTTAATTCCTTTAAATTAAAAATAACAGAATTTCAAAAAGATTTAATTCAGAATGATGGCTATGCCAAATCACGAATGCCTTAACAAGTCAGGTACGTAAAAGGCAAACACAATTAGAACATGCGCCATCCTTCCAAATATTGGCGCACATGTAGATGCGGCACTAATTTGTATGCGTGTTAAATGACTTATAGAGCTGTGCCTTCAAAATATACACAGCACAAAAGGCGAATGCAAAACGGGGCGCCCGCAGGCGGATCCCAGCAATTCTGTCACTGGTGTTATGGGCCAGTCCATCTAATTTTAATCGATGCTGGGGAGGTTCGCCACCTCCCGCACTGCTCAGACTCTGCCAATCCCAGTATATGACGGGTACCCATTACCTGGCTAGAGAGAAACAAGCGAGGTACCAGTGCCCCCATGACCAAGAGGCATAACACCTTGGTGCCAACGGGGGCCCTCAAATTCTACAACATTAAAATACATGTGGACAGAGCACTGAACCAACTGGCACCAAAGTGCATAATTAGTTCGTAATTTATTAAGCCTTGCATGAAATCAAATATTTTGGGCAGACTAAGGTTTATTTAAGGACTTTGAATGGCTGGGGAATCACAACTGCAGGTTTGTTTATACCCAAACAAAAAAATGTTTGTTACTGGGTAATTACCTCATAAACCATAGCCTAGAAATTCACATGCCAATTTTTGTTTTATAGAAAATAATTAATGAGCCGCCATGCTGTGGAGCAAACTAGCAAACAAAAGGGAAACATTTACACATGTGTGGTGTGTGGGGCGGGGGGGCAATTGTAACACCGCACAACACCCCCAATATACCAAATTCATTTACAAAAAAGGTACAATGCCAAAACCTCACATATTAATACGCACACAAAATCAAATATCAGAGTGGTACAGATGCAATGGATTTTTAAAATAACATAACCACAACCACTATATTACAACATGCATTATTCCTTAGATGGGAAAACAGCCAAAAAACAAAGGTGTCACTTAATATCACGGATACACGCATTTACTAGGTCTATGCGCTTTTTTTTTAAAAACGACAGAACCCAAATGGCACAGTTACTGTGCCACTTCTTATTGTTGATTTGTGTGAGAGTGTGTACAAAGAGTGTGTGTGTGTAAATAAGTGAGAGAGTGGTGGGGTGTATAAATAGTGGAGTTATATGTGTTCTTGACAAGCGAGATCTTTGGTTTGGGAGAGGTGTAGCATTAACTTTTCATTGAAAGGCCCATGCTATACTTGTAGACAGAAATGTTCCACCTGTGAAATGCTTTATTATTTTAGGTGGGAACGCCCCGTCAAAAAATTGGGCGTGTGCCACTGTTGCAACGAGCGCATGAATTAAAAAAAAAATAAAAATATTAAAAAAAAAAAAAAAAAAAAAACAAAACCAATAAATAAAAGTGAATCACATTCACTATGGCTAGTAAAAACTCATTCATTAGGCATAGTTCAGTAGATTTCATTCCCCAATGTATTAGGAAATACACTCCCTGATTTTGGGTCTGATATATGATACCAGATTACACAAGGCCAGTTGATGTCAATGTATGTAACAAGTACAACCACTGAACGTGCCCTTTGTGGATTTGAACTCATCAGGGTTGTTTAAAAAAGCAACAACACCTTCAATTTGGATTTGAAAGAATGTTTGCCTAAACAACATAATTAAAAGAGATGGACTTTAATAAGGAAAAACACTTGATATATTTTAAGCCTGCCAGCTATTTAGCAACACGGTAATATCGGGAGTTCAACTGTTTATGTGCAAAATGGGCATTATGGGGCATTAACAGCTACCACAGCTTAACGTGACGAACTATTAAATAAGCCACAATGGCGTTAATAGGCCTATACGAGAGAATCAAACAACAAAGGGAAAAAGGCCTCGACCAGTAAATGAGAATACAAAACGTGGATATAAGCTAATTATGATGCCCAATCCGATTGCACATAAATCGGTTGTGATACGCACCATCGGGCTAAATGGCATGAGAAACATGGTACAATGGTTGAAAACAATTTTCTGACTACCAATTCAATTGATACGACTTAAGTTTGTAAGCCATTGAGAACACAGTATTAACATGCAGTCCACTTGGTTATGTGCAAATGACATTATAGGTTGAATAACCAAACACCGATGAGTAAATCCTTTAGCCACAAAGGGCTGTGAAACGATGCCCAAAATGAGATTGCAAATAGAGACGAAGCATAATTAAAACCAACGTTATGAGTTACAAATTCATGTTATAATGACTATAAGATGCACATAAAGTTGAAGTGGTGTATACTTTGGCTCAGTTGTCTAGCAGTGTGACCGGTATTATTATCGCATTGGTATTTCGATGAAAACCAATAACCCCATAACTGACTCTAACTGAATGACGGCTAGATGTCGCGTTACCCGTGTGCAAAAAGGTTCAATCACATCCTCCACAAGGCTGGTTGATTGCGAGCGAACCTAACAATATAGTGATTGGTGAATCATCAACAGACTGGCCGTTCATTCCACAAGACACTGTTCCTTTGACGCTGTTCTAACGGCAGTTTTTCAAGTTATATTTTGGAAGGCTCGAGTCACCCAATTCTCGCCAAGTTAACTACTGCATCTTTGGAGAAGAAACGACGGCACCACTGAGAGTTTGTTCACACCAAATGTAGGTTATACAATCACAAAAAATGTTAGTTAGTGATGTACTCAATCCGGTCGAATCTGCTCTACACAATATGAATGGCGTGTTAGAATTTCTTTTGTTTGTTTTGTAAATATGCACGGAACAGGTTCTGATGAAAAATCACAACATCAAAGCCTTGATTATGGACATTAACTACATTGTCCACTGAGTAAATATTATGACCGTAACGTCTTACCCGAGCCTCAAGACACATAAAATCGTGATTTGCTGAGAACCCAATGGCCACAAATACGTAAATTCCAAACTCCTTAACGACGATCGGAAATAATAAGGCAAGGGGGTCCTACCAGCGTCACGCCATACTCCCCGCAAATAAACACCACGGTATTCCATCCACTGGAATTTGCTAATTCATTTTATATCATTCGAAACACTGAATGGCGAATATACTAAATATAACATGCAGAAGGAAGATAGGAACACAGTTTGAAGCCTTGCCAATATTCTGCAGATCAATTTTCCAGAAAGACACACAATCTTCAGACACGGACAATTTCCTTTTGGAACAAAAAATTTATTGTCAAGTAACAAAAACTATGACCTCTCTACGCAGATCTGATGCTGTGTGATGACGGTGGCGAAAAAAGGCCAAAGCCCGGGTGTGAAACGCCGACGCCCATTGGTCAAGGAAGCGCAAGCCAACGGGAGATTAATGTGAATGGACGATGACTGGGCTTTATGTACAGTAGCCCAAAACAATGAACGAGACCAATGGGCCCATACACCATTCTCGCGGTGGACAAATCCGTTGTCCTCCGAATAAATCTTCATAAAACGTTATTTGTCTTTGAAAATATCGTCTCTGATTAAAGCGGTTTGTGTGGTTTACCACGAAACTCCAGCAATTCAATAATTGCCAACAAAGTCACCGCCAACAAAGCTCTGGTAGGTTGTAAGCTTCTCTAAGTATTCTCGCACAATTCTAGGTTTTTACAGGCGACACAACATCATGCTAATCCAGTAGGTCTTCATTCCCGATATTAACATTGGCGAGCTCTTCCGCTAACTTCCGAGGGGGTTGTGACTTGAGGGGCTGTCTTTCCTAGCATCGGTGACAAAATTGCAAGCCAATGCTTTGGAGGTCTGAATATTGCGATAGATCCCGTATATTCTACCGTAGGTCTTACAGGGTACAGGTGTTTATGTATCGTGCGGTACAGTGAATGCGTGGCGTGTTTTCTGCAGTTGCATACAGGCGCTTGTGTATTGATCATGGATGGTTTTATTTTTATGTCTCTGGAGAGATTATCAGTTAACTGGCCAGTGGCCATCTTTTTTTCAGGTATTTTACATCACTTATTATTTTTTACCTTCTTCATGTAAAACAAAGCAATTGGATTCAAAAGCGGTCGGCATTGACGTATCCATCGCGATGAGGAACCTACCCTCTCATATAATGTTTAGAACAGCCGCTACAACCACCGCACCCGGCAAAATCCGAGATCATTATATTTGTATTGTATTCAATACAAAATGCTTATCCAATGTGCTCGACATGTACTTCCATGAAAAAAGGTACATTTTGAGTATAGTTGTATTGTACTGGAAATTACTTATTTTGTGAAAAGCAAAAAAAGATGTACTCCTAATGCACTTTTTTTTTTAAGCCCTTGGAATTTCAGAACTAATTTGTGTATGTTCGAAGTGTAATCGGTGTGCACAAAATGTACTTTAGAGTTGTACTTTGAAATGTACTTTTTCATCATTTTAATGCGCGGTACATCGAAATCTTCTCTTGGCACTTGGAAAATTTTCAACATTTACTATTGTACTGGAAATTGTCATTTGTTGATACTTGGCAAAATTCTAATTAATTACTGTTGTACTCGAAAACTACTTTTTTTTCGTTTTACGTTTGCTCCGGATAATAAACGCAACCTGTGCACCTGATTCAGTTTGGCGTTCGTGACGGCATTATTGGAAATTGGATTTTAATGTACGTATGGGCCTCTTTCGAGTATGATTTATAATTATACATTGCAAATCCAAAAGTTTTTCATTTACCACGTCCCCAAACAACGGTGTCTGAGTGCCATCGTACATGTATGCATGGTGATGTGAGTATCAAGCCTGACCCATATAATGACCATGCCATGCAGGGCATAGCCCTGGCCCATGAACAAATATCAGTTGCACTCTGTTAGTGGTGTTTTTAATGTATTAGAGTCGTGTTGTAGGCGTAATCATCAGTTCGGACAAAACGCCGGAATATGGAACGTGAAAATAGTACTTTCCGAGTATATTTTGAGTACCATGTTTTGATCGAGTACATTCCAGTACAATGTGCTCGAAACGTACTTTTTGACTACATTTC
Organism: Ophioderma brevispina; assembly: GCA_023653785.1. Classification (NCBI taxonomy): domain Eukaryota; kingdom Metazoa; phylum Echinodermata; class Ophiuroidea; order Amphilepidida; family Ophiodermatidae; genus Ophioderma; species Ophioderma brevispina. The sequence continues at coordinate 19,479 of JAMKCH010032872.1, forward strand.
AAATACACTGTTTGGATGAGTACATTGACTACCATTTGAGTACAATGTTAGGTACAGGTGCTCCAAACGTACTTTTTTCTTCTTAATGGACATTTGGAACAGGAACCTACAATTTCATTACATTGAGTGTAGAGTGTGGTCGAAAATTACTGTTCTACAGACATTCCTAAGATGCACTTTTAGAACAGGAAACCAGTACATTTGGAATACATTTCAAATATGTTTAAAGTACACTTTGAGTTCAATGTTATCACGTCCTGTACATAAGTGTACAAGTGGAGTGATTGAAATCTAGTACATTCTGATCACTTTATATTAGTGTACTCGAATGTACTCGATGAGATATGCACCTAAAGATTTTAGTTCTACGAATACATTTTGAGGACAGTACTCGAGATGTACTCAAATTTTACCAGGGTCCAGGCAACAGGCAGGAAAATTGCTCCTAGATCTGACAAGAAAATAATGCTACTCGCGTTTTTTGCGGTGATCGTCAGATTTTCCTCTAGGGATGTTAGGGATATACAACATCCTGACGACTTCTATTCCAAAAAAAGGGACTTCCAACTGGAAAGCCGCCGACTGATTCGCCAAGATTGATAGATGACCAGCTGAAAGTAGCGGGCCATAGCATGAAAATGGTCCATTTTTACCAAGAATTTACTATTGCACACAGAAAATTGCTATGTAAAATTGTTCACAAGGTATACAAGCATAGGACCTCATAATAATTATTTTTTACCTAAATTAAACTAAAAATTGACATAATATCGTATTAATTTAGTTTTTACCTAATTGGGTAAAAACTACTCAGTTATTAGGTAAATTTTATCTAATCATTATGAGGATCTATGCTCACACAGTGCTATGTATATCTTTAGACCCATTATTTCTCTCTGCTAGAAAATCGATGAAACAAAATAGACGGGAATCACGAAGCCCGTGACTCGGCAGCAACGTGTATCATCCCAGTGCCTTTTAATTTTTATGCTCATTCTGCTTTCCACGACAACGAATGGGACAAGACAAAGGTTGCCAATTGCATCACATCGTGCGTAGGACGTAGTCCTTATTCTTCATAACAGGTTATCTCCAAAACAAAACCATAGTTTTCAATATGGTTGGCTTTGAGAATAATTATTTTAACACCATGGGCCTGGAGGGACAGTTCCCCTAATAAGCCCATACCACAGATTGAGCCATCTGTAAAGCAACATGCAATTTACTGTAAAGTAACATATGCCAAAATGTTAGTATGACAAGCCACATATGTAAGTAAAATATAACTTCTTTATGAATGCATGCCCTTGGCATGAAGGACAGTTGCCTCTAGCCAAAATTTCCCAAGTGAATTTAAACTTACTGCAAAAGCCAAATTACAAACATATCATATTAATTAACACTACGAGAACCATGATAGCAAAGATTAAGCTGGCTTGAGAAAAACATTCATTTTAGTACCATGGGCTTGAAGACAGGCTTCCCCTAATAAACCCATAACAGATTGAGCCATCTGTATAGCCAACATGCAAGTTCTGTAAAGCACAATGAAATTTTAGTATGACAAGCCACATATGTAAAATAATAAAATTCTTATGTTTGCATGCCCTTGTCATGAAGACAGTTTCTCAACCAAATTTTCACCAATGAATTTAAATTACTGCCAAAGCCAGAATTAATACATCATGAACATATATAATATCACCAAGGAGGATCATTTTAGCAAAACGATTGGCTGACATTACTATATTCGGATAATAATAACCATTTAGCCTGGCTTACCCCGCAACAGTCCAGGGATCAATTAGACTATTGGAAATACATGTGAATCAAACTTAGTTAAAGGGCCCTTCTTTAACTTAAAGTCAAATACCTCAAGTGCTGCCTAGAACAAATGTTTGAATATTAACTTAAACTGGTGAACCTGAAGTCAGTTGTCGGTACTCTAAGGCTCTAAGGCCATCCGATTCTAAAGATTATATTACATATTAATAATTTAATTAATGCATAGACTGAAAACTGAGTGCAATGAAAATTCTGAAGTCAAATACCTCTGGGATTGCCTGAACAAATGAAATGAAAATTCCTTTAATACCGGTAATTGTCAGCTCAACATTTGATAAGTACTATAATTAATACATAGAGAATAACATCTGCAGAGACTGAGTCAGGTACTTCTGGCTCGGCTCACATTCAGTTATCTGTAAAGTTAAAATTGCCATATTAATGAATTGAAATCAAAATAAAGGCCAAATAAAAGCAAAATGAGCCGCCGCGTTTTGGCCAAGCTAAATTGTTAGACTTGTGCCAAACAAGTTTCTGAGCCAGAAAAAATTGACCAACCCCCCCACCCCTCACCGGCGGGGGGGTGGGCGGCCCCAGGACAGGGGGTAACAAGAGAGGACCAAGCATGGCAATTTTAAATTACTCAATTTCCTTTTGGTATACCAAATCTCAGTTAGTTCATAGATTACTGTTAAATTCCCAACCAACTAAGCGCCGCCTACAATGAAATCATTCCTGATTAATAAAAATGGGGGCTAACGCCACAAATATGTACCCCCAACTTTCGATGATATAAATTTTGAATGATTGCCAAAACAATGGATATGGCACTCACCAACCTGACGCGGATAGCAGAAGGCACCAAGGTTACCCGGTTTAAATAACCACCCCCCCCCCGACCCCCAGAGCATTAGCCTTAGGTCCTTGGCATCCTCTGGAGAGATCCCACACAAATAAGCATTGCCAATTTCTCTGCACACTTAGTGAGCAAAATTATTCAGTTGACTGTACCAACTTGCTTGCCGCATTACCCTGGAGCCCACTTGGCAATATAACAGACAAATAACCCTGACCCAAGTAGCATATCATACAAATAGATATAAACACATACTTTGTAAACTCCTCCCTCATACGACCAACACAAAAAACCAAATAGCTCTTTACTAGGGGAAGAAAAGAAGGCCAATACAAGTTTATGATTAAGGAATTCAAAAGCTTTGGCCGAATTTGCATCAAACAAGATGGGCCAGATCCATTTAAAGGAAAGACCTATACCAGGGTTTTCGTTAAATTGTGATAACAAAAGAAAAAGGAGAAAAAGAAACTTAACCCACACATAAACAAAAAAAACCAATACCCGCACGCAAAAGCAAAATTTGGGCAATATAACCCATGGTAAAAAAAGAACCAAAAAACCCAAAAGTTTATGCATTCACAAATGGAAACCCAAATATGCATTTAAAAACAATCACGCCAGCTAGAAATGTACTCATTACTTAACTCATACATGTTCAACAAGACACAAGGAAAGAAATTATTAAAGGAATAAACTTGGAAAAATATGTCCCCAAAATATAGCACCGATCGCATTTTTGGTTTTAAGGAACATGCGAAATTGTTATAATGCTATGCATTATTTAAAAAACATTAAGAGGTTTTGCCCAGTCTTAAGCAATGGCTTTGGGAATGTATAGATGGTGACAAACTCAATCACAAATGAAGCGCACATAACGGAGGACAATAGGCACATTTTCAAACCAATTTGAAAATTAAAAAACAGCTCTTGATCAAATGAAGCCTATGACCTTAGTATTGTAACCATATTTACCGTAAGGCAATAAAAAGCTTCACTTAGTGGCTAAACACAACAGACAATATCAAAGCCCTCTCTGGATTTATTTAGGAAATTAATTAAGCTTTACGTGTTATCACAATCAAGGCAGGCCATATTTAAGAATGCACAATATACCACAAAATTCCCAACCCAAGGGGACACACCCCAGAAGCTCTCAAAAATTACAGCACTTTACCACATTTGAAGAGACCCGTAACTTGCTACAAAATAATTATCACGCCGTGGTATTATTGTGGGTGTGGAAAACATTGTTATTGATTAATTAATGCTAATAAGCCATAAAAACCACACGGAAAGCTGAAAATTTGACTGGTGGGTAAGGCAAATAGAGGGGTGTCCTGTCCAATCGATTGGCTAAAGGACAAAAGAATCAAACGATTGTCCTGTTACCGTAAGGCAGTCCATTCAATGTAATGTTGCGTGCAACCTTGGAAATCAACACGTATGAATGCCAATAATGTGGTGCAAATAACAGCGGTTTCTGATTTGATTCTGCTGAACAAAGTACAGCATTACGGTTGATGACGTCACAGGCATAACCTCTTTAGGAGCGGGCTAAATAGTATCTATGAGGATTGAAACCACACAGATACCCAACTTTTAAATCTGGAGGGCGTTCTATATAAACTGTGCCGCTGACCCTTTGCAAGAGTAAAAAAGCTATGCCCCAATATATTATGAACCACATGCGAAAAAAATCTAAAACCCAAACTTGAACAGTTTGGATTTTCCAGAGCCCAAAACTTCAGACTTAGATATTTGATAATTTCGAGGAGGTTATTATAACAAAACACAACCCCAAAGCATGCAAATAAATAATTATTTTAATTTTTTAGTTTTTTGCTTTTTTTAATTCCTTTAAATTAAAAATAACAGAATTTCAAAAAGATTTAATTCAGAATGATGGCTATGCCAAATCACGAATGCCTTAACAAGTCAGGTACGTAAAAGGCAAACACAATTAGAACATGCGCCATCCTTCCAAATATTGGCGCACATGTAGATGCGGCACTAATTTGTATGCGTGTTAAATGACTTATAGAGCTGTGCCTTCAAAATATACACAGCACAAAAGGCGAATGCAAAACGGGGCGCCCGCAGGCGGATCCCAGCAATTCTGTCACTGGTGTTATGGGCCAGTCCATCTAATTTTAATCGATGCTGGGGAGGTTCGCCACCTCCCGCACTGCTCAGACTCTGCCAATCCCAGTATATGACGGGTACCCATTACCTGGCTAGAGAGAAACAAGCGAGGTACCAGTGCCCCCATGACCAAGAGGCATAACACCTTGGTGCCAACGGGGGCCCTCAAATTCTACAACATTAAAATACATGTGGACAGAGCACTGAACCAACTGGCACCAAAGTGCATAATTAGTTCGTAATTTATTAAGCCTTGCATGAAATCAAATATTTTGGGCAGACTAAGGTTTATTTAAGGACTTTGAATGGCTGGGGAATCACAACTGCAGGTTTGTTTATACCCAAACAAAAAAATGTTTGTTACTGGGTAATTACCTCATAAACCATAGCCTAGAAATTCACATGCCAATTTTTGTTTTATAGAAATAATTAATGAGCCGCCATGCTGTGGAGCAAACTAGCAAACAAAAGGGAAACATTTACACATGTGTGGTGTGTGGGGCGGGGGGGCAATTGTAACACCGCACAACACCCCCAATATACCAAATTCATTTACAAAAAAGGTACAATGCCAAAACCTCACATATTAATACGCACACAAAATCAAATATCAGAGTGGTACAGATGCAATGGATTTTTAAAATAACATAACCACAACCACTATATTACAAACATGCATTATTCCTTAGATGGGAAAACAGCCAAAAAACAAAGGTGTCACTTAATATCACGGATACACGCATTTACTAGGTCTATGCGCTTTTTTTTTAAAAACGACAGAACCCAAATGGCACAGTTACTGTGCCACTTCTTATTGTTGATTTGTGTGAGAGTGTGTACAAAGAGTGTGTGTGTGTAAATAAGTGAGAGAGTGGTGGGGTGTATAAATAGTGGAGTTATATGTGTTCTTGACAAGCGAGATCTTTGGTTTGGGAGAGGTGTAGCATTAACTTTTCATTTGAAAGGCCCATGCTATACTTGTAGACAGAAATGTTCCACCTGTGAAATGCTTTATTATTTTAGGTGGGAACGCCCCCGTCAAAAAATTGGGCGTGTGCCACTGTTGCAACGAGCGCATGAATTAAAAAAAAAATAAAAATATTAAAAAAAAAAAAAAAAAAAAAACAAAACCAATAAATAAAAGTGAATCACATTCACTATGGCTAGTAAAAACTCATTCATTAGGCATAGTTCAGTAGATTTCATTCCCCAATGTATTAGGAAATACACTCCCTGATTTTGGGTCTGATATATGATACCAGATTACACAAGGCCAGTTGATGTCAATGTATGTAACAAGTACAACCACTGAACGTGCCCTTTGTGGATTTGAACTCATCAGGGTTGTTTAAAAAAGCAACAACACCTTCAATTTGGATTTGAAAGAATGTTTGCCTAAAACAACATAATTAAAAGAGATGGACTTTAATAAGGAAAAACACTTGATATATTTTAAGCCTGCCAGCTATTTAGCAACACGGTAATATCGGGAGTTCAACTGTTTATGTGCAAAATGGGCATTATGGGGCATTAACAGCTACCACAGCTTAACGTGACGAACTATTAAATAAGCCACAATGGCGTTAATAGGCCTATACGAGAGAATCAAACAACAAAGGGAAAAAGGCCTCGACCAGTAAATGAGAATACAAAACGTGGATATAAGCTAATTATGATGCCCAATCCGATTGCACATAAATCGGTTGTGATACGCACCATCGGGCTAAATGGCATGAGAAACATGGTACAATGGTTGAAAACAATTTTCTGACTACCAATTCAATTGATACGACTTAAGTTTGTAAGCCATTGAGAACACAGTATTAACATGCAGTCCACTTGGTTATGTGCAAATGACATTATAGGTTGAATAACCAAACACCGATGAGTAAATCCTTTAGCCACAAAGGGCTGTGAAACGATGCCCAAAATGAGATTGCAAATAGAGACGAAGCATAATTAAAACCAACGTTATGAGTTACAAATTCATGTTATAATGACTATAAGATGCACATAAAGTTGAAGTGGTGTATACTTTGGCTCAGTTGTCTAGCAGTGTGACCGGTATTATTATCGCATTGGTATTTCGATGAAAACCAATAACCCCATAACTGACTCTAACTGAATGACGGCTAGATGTCGCGTTACCCGTGTGCAAAAAGGTTCAATCACATCCTCCACAAGGCTGGTTGATTGCGAGCGAACCTAACAATATAGTGATTGGTGAATCATCAACAGACTGGCCGTTCATTCCACAAGACACTGTTCCTTTGACGCTGTTCTAACGGCAGTTTTTCAAGTTATATTTTGGAAGGCTCGAGTCACCCAATTCTCGCCAAGTTAACTACTGCATCTTTGGAGAAGAAACGACGGCACCACTGAGAGTTTGTTCACACCAAATGTAGGTTATACAATCACAAAAAATGTTAGTTAGTGATGTACTCAATCCGGTCGAATCTGCTCTACACAATATGAATGGCGTGTTAGAATTTCTTTTGTTTGTTTTGTAAATATGCACGGAACAGGTTCTGATGAAAAATCACAACATCAAAGCCTTGATTATGGACATTAACTACATTGTCCACTGAGTAAATATTATGACCGTAACGTCTTACCCGAGCCTCAAGACACATAAAATCGTGATTTGCTGAGAACCCAATGGCCACAAATACGTAAATTCCAAACTCCTTAACGACGATCGGAAATAATAAGGCAAGGGGGTCCTACCAGCGTCACGCCATACTCCCCGCAAATAAACACCACGGTATTCCATCCACTGGAATTTGCTAATTCATTTTATATCATTCGAAACACTGAATGGCGAATATACTAAATATAACATGCAGAAGGAAGATAGGAACACAGTTTGAAGCCTTGCCAATATTCTGCAGATCAATTTTCCAGAAAGACACACAATCTTCAGACACGGACAATTTCCTTTTGGAACAAAAAATTTATTGTCAAGTAACAAAAACTATGACCTCTCTACGCAGATCTGATGCTGTGTGATGACGGTGGCGAAAAAAGGCCAAAGCCCGGGTGTGAAACGCCGACGCCCATTGGTCAAGGAAGCGCAAGCCAACGGGAGATTAATGTGAATGGACGATGACTGGGCTTTATGTACAGTAGCCCAAAACAATGAACGAGACCAATGGGCCCATACACCATTCTCGCGGTGGACAAATCCGTTGTCCTCCGAATAAATCTTCATAAAACGTTATTTGTCTTTGAAAATATCGTCTCTGATTAAAGCGGTTTGTGTGGTTTACCACGAAACTCCAGCAATTCAATAATTGCCAACAAAGTCACCGCCAACAAAGCTCTGGTAGGTTGTAAGCTTCTCTAAGTATTCTCGCACAATTCTAGGTTTTTACAGGCGACACAACATCATGCTAATCCAGTAGGTCTTCATTCCCGATATTAAACATTGGCGAGCTCTTCCGCTAACTTCCGAGGGGGTTGTGACTTGAGGGGCTGTCTTTCCTAGCATCGGTGACAAAATTGCAAGCCAATGCTTTGGAGGTCTGAATATTGCGATAGATCCCGTATATTCTACCGTAGGTCTTACAGGGTACAGGTGTTTATGTATCGTGCGGTACAGTGAATGCGTGGCGTGTTTTCTGCAGTTGCATACAGGCGCTTGTGTATTGATCATGGATGGTTTTATTTTTATGTCTCTGGAGAGATTATCAGTTAACTGGCCAGTGGCCATCTTTTTTCAGGTATTTTACATCACTTATTATTTTTTACCTTCTTCATGTAAAACAAAGCAATTGGATTCAAAAGCGGTCGGCATTGACGTATCCATCGCGATGAGGAACCTACCCTCTCATATAATGTTTAGAACAGCCGCTACAACCACCGCACCCGGCAAAATCCGAGATCATTATATTTGTATTGTATTCAATACAAAATGCTTATCCAATGTGCTCGACATGTACTTCCATGAAAAAAGGTACATTTTGAGTATAGTTGTATTGTACTGGAAATTACTTATTTTGTGAAAAGCAAAAAAAGATGTACTCCTAATGCACTTTTTTTTTTAAGCCCTTGGAATTTCAGAACTAATTTGTGTATGTTCGAAGTGTAATCGGTGTGCACAAAATGTACTTTAGAGTTGTACTTTGAAATGTACTTTTCATCATTTTAATGCGCGGTACATCGAAATCTTCTCTTGGCACTTGGAAAATTTTCAACATTTACTATTGTACTGGAAATTGTCATTTGTTGATACTTGGCAAAATTCTAATTAATTACTGTTGTACTCGAAAACTACTTTTTTTTCGTTTTACGTTTGCTCCGGATAATAAACGCAACCTGTGCACCTGATTCAGTTTGGCGTTCGTGACGGCATTATTGGAAATTGGATTTTAATGTACGTATGGGCCTCTTTCGAGTATGATTTATAATTATACATTGCAAATCCAAAAGTTTTTCATTTACCACGTCCCCAAACAACGGTGTCTGAGTGCCATCGTACATGTATGCATGGTGATGTGAGTATCAAGCCTGACCCATATAATGACCATGCCATGCAGGGCATAGCCCTGGCCCATGAACAATATCAGTTGCACTCTGTTAGTGGGTGTTTTTAATGTATTAAGTCGTGTTGTTAGGCGTAATCATCAGTTCGGACAAAACGCCGGAATATGGAACGTGAAAATAGTACTTTCCGAGTATATTTTGAGCAGTACCATGTTTTGATCGAGTACATTCCAGTACAATGTGCTTCGAATGTACTTTTTGATACATTTCAAATACAAGTTGGATGAGTACATTGACTACCATTTGCAGTCCAATGTTAGGTACAGGTGCTCCAAACTTACCTTTTTTCTTCTTAATGGACATTTGGAACAGGAACCACAATTTCATTACTTGAGTGTAGAGTGTGGTCGAAAATTTACTGTCTTCTTACAGACATCCTAAGCTGCACTTTAGGAACAGGAAACCAGTACATTTGGAATACATTCCAAATATGTTTAAAGATACACTTTGAGTTCAATGTTATACGTTCCTGTACATAAGGCTGTACAAGTGGGAGTGATTGAAATCTAGTACATTTATCCCTTTATATTAGTGTACTCGAATGTTACTCGATGAGATATGCACCTAAAGATTTTAGTTCTACGACTACATTTTGAGCGACAGTACCTTTCCAGATGTCTACAAATTTTACCAGGGGTCCAGGGCAACAGCAGGAAAATTGCTCCTACGATATGACAAGAGAAAAATAATGCTACTCGCGTTTTTTCCGGGGATCGTCAGATTTTCCTCTAGGGATGTTAGGGATATACAACATCCTGACGACTTCTATTCCCAAAAAAAGGACTTCCAACTGGAAAGCCGCCGACTGATTCGCCAAGATTGATAGATGACCAGCTGAAGTAGCGGGCCATAGCATGAAAATGGTCCATTTTTACCAAGAATTTACTATTGCACACAGAAAAATATTCTAGGTAAATTGTCACAAGGGTATACAAGATGGACCTCATAAAAATTATTGTTTACCAAATTAAACTAAAAATGACCATAATACTTCTATTAATTAGTTTTACCTAATTGGGTAAAACTACTCAGTTATTAGGTAAATTTTTACAATCATTATGAGGATCTATGCTCACACAGTGCTATGTATATCTTTAGACCCATTATTTCTCTCTCTCACTCACCAAGCACCGCCCCCCCCCCCCCCCATAAAGAAACCTCTCGTCGTACCCTGCTGACCTCACCTTACATAGCGTCGTGGGAAGAAGAGAAAATGCATCTTTATGATAATTAGTTTATTATTAGCAAATAGAAAAATTATGTTGCGTTTAACAGTTGACATGTTGGATAACGACAATTAATCAGCCGTGGCTTTATACACTCTAAAATTTGCATTACATGATCAGTTATGTACGAATGATTGACCCATTGCTTTTACTCTAATGATACTATGTACCAAAAGAACTTATTGAATAGACATGTTTACAAAGAGTGCTTAATGAGATTATATCTCATAAAAATGGCCAGTACATATTGTTCCCGAACATACAAGCACATGTGACGCATACACATTTATATGTTTGCTCTTATAAAAAAGAATAAGAAAATTATGTAACTTTCAGTTTTACGCAATTTCACAATGGACATTTTATAAAAAATTACATGACTTATTCGCAGTCCATATGTCGGTACATAACATCAGTTAAACGTTTAAACAATGTTAACCATTTTGTACAAACTACATTATAGTTGCAAAAATGTTGAGTGTAGCGCTATTAATACCAATCGAATGGATTGTGTATAACTATTATGCTGTTTCATTATGTAAACTACAAATATTAAAATGATTGAGCACCGACAATTGTAGGGCTCATTCGCTGGGTTTCATTAACACTTATTATGCCGCCCCTACCCCCCCCCCATTGCTGATGATCTGTGTGTGTTGTCTAATTATCTTACGCCCTAGTTTACATTTTAATAAGTAAAATCCTCACTAACTAAAATAGAAAACACAAACAGAAACAACTACGCCCAATACCGATCCCAGGCAAAGAAAAAACAAGATTCTACCCCAATGGTTCTGATTTCTTTTACTTATTTTTTGCTGGGATGCTATTCGCGTATTCGCCTATGGCACCATTTTATCTTAATTTCAATAGGAACATGTTACTTTCCATTGGGAGTTGAAAATGATATCATAATGATCTTCAAAGATCATCATCAACCATTTTTAAATACTCCTCACCCGTCCACAATTTGCAAGGATCAGAAATAGGTCATATTGGAGACCGGACATAAACGACACCACCCCGTGGGTTGTCAAGTGTCGTTTTTTTGCAGCCAGTGATGTATTCTGCCATAGCTGTTCAAGGATCGGGAAAAGCTAATGGATGGGTGAAGTGAATTGAGTGTGCGAATATAGACCAACAAAAATAATGAAAGAAAACCTGGCGACCACGTACATATAATTTGATGGAAAGAACCGAAGTAAAGTCTCATTCATAATAATATGACATAATGATTTCAAATGGACACTCAAAGACAAGACATGCCGAACTAAGACTCTGAATTGAGTTGTGTAAATGCCATGTTTCAAAAGGGTATTTATAACATTCGGCATTTGCCAGACAGAACCCAAATATTGCATATATGCATTAAATTCAAGGGACGCCTCAGAAGACAGGGAAAGATTTTGTTATTTTAGATGCACGAGGAGGAAACCGAGTTCTCGGAGAAACCTGCGCGGACGAGTATGGATCGGCACCCAAATTCACATACGACACTTGCTCGACCGGGAAAACGAACACCAACTCGCCCTCCCCAAAACAATGTATGGGGTCCAGCCCAGCTAGCAGCTCCACGTATTTGGCGCCCAAGTCAAATACCTCATGTATGCATTAAAACATAATCCATTAAAAATGGCGCCAAAAAAAACAGAGAAGCTATTCTAAACACCCTTATCAAAATATATATACATTGAGTGCATTACGACAACAACATGTAATTTTTAAAAAGTTTGAAAATTTTTTTGACTCACCACTCACAAAGGATTCTAACCCGGTGGACCACGTAAATTCACCTATTCATACACACGTTTTGTTATAGGTATTGGAAGGAAATGTAGTGCATACTGTCCAAAGCTGATCCACCCCATTCAATGCTATTCAGGCGCAGATGTCACGAATCAAACCACTTTCTCAGTAAAACCACATTGGCATAGGACGGCGACTTTCGGATGTTATGACAACGGTATGGCATAACGGTGTAGTCCCAATTCATTAATTTGACCATATTTACTTTATTTCGCACCCTAGACATTCTGTCCTGTTAATTTCAATACTCACTTCTGCAGACTGTGATTTTCGTTGGGATGCTCTCGGGCGACATTCATCACGGTCAGTTCAAATCTTCAAGTGATGTTGGCGGCCGAATGACCATAACACGGCCCAGGATATCTGTTTTTTAAAACACCAGGGAGCTGGGATGGGTCCCTGCATTGGACGATGCACAGCCCTGGTTGGAGGATGTCTTTGAAGAGCATTTATCATAGTAATGCTGTGGTAACACAAGGTTGCGCGAATAGGTACTTGATGGAACGCGTTTCTCATGTTCATATTCGCAAGGGATTGCTCCGCTGATTAAGTATTCATCAAATCGGACAAGATACAGGTATTCGTTCTGTGGTACTCAAAGGTTAATCAAAATTCATACAGTCAAACACAACATGGTGTGTGACGTTAAGGGAGATTATTATGGCCTCATCAGAATAGAAGGAGATTTTCTTAAAGTTACCATATTCTAAAATTGTGTTTCAAAGGGTACCACTGTTAAAAATATCATTAGTCGTCCTGCCCGGAGCCTTGTCCGGCTTTTCAAATACAATAAAGAAAAGCGTGAAAGTAGTGTTGCGTGTGGAGTCGAGTAGCTACTAGCTAGAAGCCAGACCAAGAGTCCTGGGACCGCACAATCTTTCCCACCAACTTATAATTTGAGCACAAAATCTCTAAAACATTTAGTTAATTTTTTGGTATATTAAAACAACATTACAAAAGCCAGCGCCAATCGCTGAAAACGCCCATTAATTACATCAACAAAGTATATTATTCTAACATTTGTAACATATGTTAAAATAATGAAAAACTACAATGTATTAAAACGCCTATTACAGGAGTAAGATGTCTAATATGCCTTTTCGTATTTATACATTATCACTTATCTAACCAATAAATAGGAACTCAATGGGAACAACAGATAGAAATAATGTGGGTAAGGAATGATCTTGACCCCAATAAAAATTGAAGCATCTCGTGTCAGGATTTACCCTGTACTTGGAACAGAGGATATGCTTGAGATTAGAGCTAATGGTTGTGTAAAATGTGAGTTTTAAAGAGCCATTGGAATTTGTTTCTGATAGTCTGATAAAACTTGATTGCGGAATTTAATATTTGTATCCCTGTGCATATCCTTGATAATAGCAAATATGTAAAGGTAGTGAATTCCTGAAAGGTGCCTTGATAAGTATAATAAAGGACTTTCACATGTGATCGTGGGCCACAAAGTCACCGACTTGCCCAGTTAAGTGTTAAATTTTTGTCATGTGTGTGTGTGTGTGCGTTGCGCGCGTGCGGGTGTGCGTTTGCGTGCGTGTGGTGTGGTGTGTGTGTGCGTATGGGTGTGTGTGTGCGTGCGTGTTGAAGTGTGTGTGAGTGCGTGCGTGTGCGTGTGTTTATGGGTGTGTATGTATGTGTGTTTATATGCAAGAAAAAATGAATGTACACGGTAACCAGTTCTTCAGAATGCATTTTCTTGGCCTTTTAGAAATACCCGAGTGCGCAATTGGTCATTCCGCCTGTGACAACATCCATCGGTGTGAAGCACCCACGGCTCGTATCGCCTGGCTGGATATCCAAACAACATTGTTTGGTAAGGCGATATATGCCACTTGGAAATAACCACTGTAGAAGGCACCTACATCTCGCCTTTCATTCCTTGATTTTGATGTGTCTTCTTGGGATAACTGTGAGGGCATTACATTAATATCTATAATGCTCTCTCGGATACAGATGAATTGATGCTTCTGTGTAACAACAATAAACCCCCTGATACCTTAAAGAGCCGTTTCCGTTTATGTTAGTATTTCTATCAATTTAAAGCAGAGGAAGTGAAAACAGTGGAAGGGGCTTTTTAATTGAATCTGCACCAACGTTCTTGCGGATTTAATCTAACCAGTGATGCAACAGGTATTTATTTGATTATGTGTTTGGTATTAGTTAGTAAGTTAAGATCAATAATGTCAGTGTTACATCAATTCACTGTAGAAATGGTTGTATCCTTGCGTAAGAAAGCAAAGACTCTTTTACGGGAATAACGCTAGCTCCTTTATAACAGAGTTCATCTAGATTAATCTTCCATGCAGTCTTATATTTGAATGACAAACCAAAGAAAGAAAAGCGCAAAAAGAAACCAAAATCCATGTGCGCTTTTTTCAACACTGTGTGCCGCTAGCCATTTCCTTAAAAGATTAATCAAAAGTCAATCCTTGTATGCCTGGAGAAACTAAGTAGTTAAAGATTTCAAACCAATCTTGAATTTTCGCGGGAGTTCGTTATATGTAAAATATACCGTTCTGCTGTTGTGCTATCCGCTAGCAAAGCGATGGACTCCTCTCGGACTTAATACCTATAGATAAAATTCGCTTCTCTTCAACCATGGGGTTGTGAGCTCAATTGACAAGGCGACGTTTATTTAGTAATACAGAGGTTGACCGTTCGAGTCCGGCCAAGCGCCACGTGTTTTTTTCCTACTCGATGCCACACTAAACGCCTGTCAATCCATTCCATCCAAACATCATGCTCAATCTTTAGTAGTATTCCACAAAAACAGTAAAACAAAACACTGTCGAAAACCAAAGCAAAACAATACACTTGTTTTCAGTTTTTTTAATAGTCAAAATTGGTCAAAATTGAAACAAATCTTTCAGCATTTTAGTTAATTAGATATGTATTAGTAGGTAGAATTTTATCTTTTTTAAAGGTGCAACGAGAGATTCAAGTCATCCCATATGTTATGTAATATAAGTGATTCATCTTAGATTAGACACATAATAGATTTCCCTACCTTTTATTGGTTATTAGAGAAGTACTTTAACCTAAAAAAAAAAGTTGATTTGCATTTGCATTATATTTCAATAGAAAACATAGGCTGAATTTCGTATTTGCTCCTATACGAAATTAGAAATTTCACAATTTTTGTACCAAAGAACAGTTCTCAGCTTAATCATTTCAGAAATGGATATTTTTAATAGAAAGCTTTACAACAGTGCAAAAATCAGAATTTTCACATTTTTTAGGGACACCAGTTATTTCTTTCAGCTCTAAAGTCGGGAGGGAGTTTGCTAGTTTTAGAAATATACCATCAAACTACTGTACTTACCGTAGCCAACATACTAAAAGGTAGACTAATGAATTGGCTAACTTCAGCTTCTACCATTATTTTTTTCTGCCTGTCGCGAGAGTATCTGTCAAGGTTGTGAAAAGTGAACACACCAAGTCTTGATACTCGCCTCCCTAGTGAAATCACAGAGATGGTTAATCATTTCTCACTAGTGGCATGTTCCTCCATAAAATTTGCCATTTAGACTTTCATTTTGAAAATTGCTGATCTTGACCCGGACGTGTATACTCAAGAAGTATACAGGGAGGCGTGAAATCTTTTAGAGTATCAAACAACCAATTTTCAAGGTATATATCAAAACATCCTTGATAAAATATCCAATCCGCGTAATTAAAGCACCGTGAAAATAGGGCGATTTCAAAGTTGTTTACATGCTTTTTCATATTAACCTATGTTAATCACCAATTTTGATTTACAAATAGGTTTTATATGTCCACAAGGTTGGGTAGCTTGGAGAAACAATTGTTATCGGTTCGTCAGTGCAGAATATCCCATTCGATGGACCACTGCAGAAGACAACTGTAGCAAAAATGGCGGTCATCTTGTTAGTATTCGTGATGAAGAGGATATGGTCTTTATCTATTCCATGATCATTAAAAACAGAGCACCGAGGTTTTCTAAATGCTATATCGGTTAGTAGTACATTCTTCCCCCGATTCTTCCATCCATCCATCAACCCACCCATTCACCCATGAACAATATGAAATTGTGCAATAATAATAATCATATTGATTTAAAGACACCATCAGTGATCCACCCGAAAGACTGAAAATATTTGAAATTTGCAGGAGTGGCTTATAAACGGAGGATAAGTGTGTGGTATTCTAATAAGTTATTTTTTCCAACTGAAAAATCGGCAGAAAAGGGAGAAAACAGCATTTTCTAAAGATATGAATCTCCATTAAACTACTTGTTGTAGTAATTGCCCGTACGTACAGTTATGTCTAAATTATCCGATTGTGTCCTTATTTGGTTGCTTTTGGTCTTATAATTTGTAGAGTATGTTAGGGTACCTACGTTTGTTACAGACATGCAAAAATTTGATTTTTGATGATTGTGTTCGATTTTCTGATTTTGCAAATCACTGATAGTGCCTTTAAATATAAATGCAGTTACAAACTCATTGAACTGTTTTTTTCCTCTACTTTTTATTTAAATTATAAAGCAACTAACATAACAGTTTTACAATAATTGAAATAAGATTTGAATTCCTGACACGATTACAATCTATATCACTGTTATGATAGGCAGCAAGCCCTTAATATCGTTAGTAAATGTTCGTGCATATCTTAACTTTTAATTTTGTTTTTAATCTGTAAGCTATGAATGAATATAATGAATATCAATAACTAGTCTACGTTTTCACATATAAATGGCCGAGTGATAGAGCCGAATTGTTCATTGCCAATTAAAAAACAGTGATTCATGTTTTAATGTTGTTTGCTGTTGACTCTGATGCCATTTGGTACAAAACATTCAGTAGAGATATCAGACGTCAATTACATAAAAATACGATGGCTTTAATATTGTAGTTCCTATTTTGGAGATTTGAATTTTTGGCATATTTCAATACCAGATATTTAATCCGAACAAAATGTTACAATTCGAGCTAACCAAAAACAAAATCCTACAGTGAATCCATCAATACCAGGTGATTTCCCATTTTTTTTCAAATTTTCAAGAATAATTTTAAGGTTTGATCTGTTATGATTACAATATAAATTTGCTTAACATAATGACATCCTCGTTTTCCTTTTTGTTTAAAATAAAGGCCCGAAACCTCAGCCATATTTTCAGGTTAACTACGTGTTACAATAATGCATTTCATTGCATTTACCATTTGCTTATTCAAAAAAGAATGTTTCTCTAAATTAACCAAAAATTGTTGTTTTCACCATTCTTCGTCTATCATGCTTGCAAAATAGAGTTAACATACAATGAAGCTACTATTTTAAGTATACTTTTGAGCCCAAAGAGTTTATAACATGCTTTTCGTCAGAGTTCTCAAAGTACATGAACTACGCATTTTTCTATATACACTTCGTTGTGACTCTAGTCCAGTTATTTTATGATTTGACCCAAAACAAATTGCAACAGAAACCATTTTGATGTGAATATACTGTGAAATTGTCCAAAAATAGTATATTAAAAGTTTACCAAAATCAACCTAGTGGAACACGTTGAACTAAGGGGGCAACATTTGTACAGGGGTAAAAAATTAGAATTGTTCGAATTGATTTAAATGATGTACCAATTTATTGGGCTACTCTTAAGGTTTAAAAAAGGGTATAGATTGCCCTACCTGTGATTTATAGTTTCAGTACAATAGGCACATAACAGTTCAGGTCATCCTGGGGTAAAATTCATAGAATGGTCCGATTTTGATCGGACTGGTTGTAAATTGTTCAATTTGTCCCACTTGATAAGTAAATGTAAAATAGATTCTTTGTTTAAACGTTCTATATAAGAATTACAGAGCTATGACTAGTGACCTCCCATATACCCTGTAGGCCCCAGTCACATTTTGCGTTCCAATTATGCAACGAATATCATAGATGCTGCAACCAGTATATTTGCGGCTCCTGTACTATTAGACGAACAATTTGACACCATTTTATAACCAACGGATACATCTGAAAATTTACCCCATTGTGACCGTGAACCTATTTTGACTCATAACTTTTGAACTACAACCTGCAGATAGGGCAAACTATATCTTTTTTTAATCCTGGAAAGGTGACAAACACGTTGGGATACTTTTTGACGCGTTCTGTTCCTTTTCATGTTTTGATCCCTGTATAAACCTTACCCCCTTAAAAATATATGTTCCACTCCTTTGATTTTGGTAAACTTTTGATATGTTGTTTTTAAAGGTTTTCTCGATACAATGCTGGAGAAAATTATTTTGTTGCAATAGTTTTGGGTTAAGGCATCATTTGTTCTATTTTGACTGGTCTACTCGTTGCATGTTTTGTACCATGCACTTAACACGCAAAACTTACCGTTGATAAGAAATATATTTTGTTAAACTTTTGCAAAGGTGTCTAACTTTCGTACAAAATGTTAAGAGTGAAATTTTTATTCTCAAATCAGAGTAATTGTTTTTACTTGTGTTTTTTGGGCTGGTTGAATGTATGTTCACCTCTCATTTGGCTCTCCTTCCCTCCTTTCAAACCTATCTCCGTTCAATTATTACACTTAAAACCAGGTCTTACGTTATTGGCAAACACTCACAATGAATATCGATGGACCGATGGTAGACCTTTAAGCTACACTGACTGGTTTGTGCCCAAAAGGTACAGTATACTTATTGAAGGAGAATATTAATTTTCACAATCAACAACATTATCATCACCATCATCATGGCCATTTTTAGTCATTGTCCTAATTGCTCCATGTTTCTCAAATTAACAACCTAATGTTTCCAATTAACGCCATCATCATTCTCATCATCATCATCATCATCATCATCATCATCATCATCATCATCATCATCATCATCATCATCATCATCATCACCGCCATCGTCGTCATCGTAACAACACTAAAGCAATCATCATTCTCATCATTCTTATCATCGTCGTCGTCGTCGTGGTCATCGTCATCGTCGTCTTCATCGTCGGCATTATCCAAAATCAGGGTGTCAATGGTACAGAACCAAATTGAACTGTTCTGAAACCAAGACGTAACGAAACACAACTTCAAGTACATAATCCAAAAAGTGGTTTATTCGAAATTATAAAATAATTATTGCTCGATTGTATCAAATGAGAATTGCTTTTACGCGTTCTTTTTAATGCTTACCATTAAAAGCCTGGACATGGACAAATGGAGCATGCGTCAACCAGACGGAGGAAGAGTCGAGGCTTGTGTACTTCTTGAACTAAGTAGTTTCCATTCTACCATAACTGGCAAGATGTACCTTGCGCTTCTCATGAAACTAATCAGTATGTGTGTATCTTAGAACCGGAACAAGGTATGGTTTATCATTTAAGTGCCTATAGATAATGTCAGCAAGGAAATTAAGTGCCCATACGAGATGCGTGTATCTGTACATGAAATGTTGAATCTTTTTTTCATTGAACAACTTTTAGACCACATTCATAAACGTTTATTATGAGAAAAGAAAATATGATTGGACAAAAATTATGTATTGATATCTGTCATTGCAAGGTGCGTATGTTAATAAGCGTCGCGGTTGTGCTTGGAACGTTTATGCACGACGTTGAGATTGATTCATTTTTATGGGAGGGTGTGGCATATTTTCGTGTAGAAAACATTACTTGTGGATTTATGAACGTATGGATTTTTTGTAAACATGACTGCTAAAATAACCTTTATGAATGAAAGGAACCGTTCATTAAGAATGTACGCCACTATTATTAATGGTTATCCATGTTTACCTGAATAAGAATTCGTTGGAGATCCAACCAAAATAGTCCGGGTGACTTTCCTCAATTTGTTACGGTATCTAGTGGATTTCAAGGTCAGAGAAATATCCTTTAAACGCAAAGGAGCCTTGTGCGCAAATGACAGAGTCTATTTATTTCGGTTGATGAAAACGATGGTGAAAGAATTTGCAAGTTTGCAGAAACGTTGCACTTCAACAAAAGGTATGTCCCCCAGCGAAGGACTCCAAAATAACAGCGTGCATTGTCAATTCCACAGTAAAAAATTCTTTGAATCTTCTCAGGAAATCAGTTACCTTTTTCGGCGTAGTAGTGGATAACGATGTCCAGCAGTTGAAGACAACAAGGTTCTCTTTAGGTCCCTCGGCAAGAAATAAAATATTCTGTAGTAAACGTAGGGTTACGGTATAAAATCATTTTCCACGAAAATATCTTGTCGCAAGTCCTCTTTTGGGGCCACAAGTTGGAATCATGTATTTGACCAGCACTTTTTTGCTGCAAAGACGATAGCAGACTAATTTAGCTTTCACATCACGTGCTATCTAAAATATAATCTTGGTATGAACAGATATATCAAAATCTGCAGATACAATTAATTAATGGCATATTTTCCTTCTTAGAAAGGTATTTTGTACAGAAACTAGCACCCAAACATATCTAAAAATAGGCTACTACAGCCGCATCATGCACCAATGATAGCCTAACAGTGTCCACTGAAAACACACAGGGATGATATCAATGAAATCACCCATGTGGCAATATGCTTCAACCATAAAAATATCCAAGCTATTTATAGTAGGTTTCTAGAAATGTCTCCCACGACCTGTAAAAAAAATATTGAATCACCAAGGATAGCACACTGGAATTTAGTTTCTTTTGCATGTTGAAATAAATACTTTCCCCTGATACTTACTCTTCTTAGTTACATAAAGATGTAAAAATAATATGTAATCACAGAAATAAAGACTTACACACAGTTAGCAGAATCAGGCCCTCGAAAATGATTAAAAAAAACGCATGTGAGCGAATGCGTTCATCACTCTGGCCAGATTAAAGCGAAATAATCCTTCCTTGCTTATACTTCCAGTACTACGCTCAACTAAATCAAAATCCTCCTCTCGATATTGTCGTCATCACATATCCTCGTTTTTTTATTGTCACTCTTAACATTACAGATTTACCGTATGTTACCATTGAGTTTATGAATCAAAACGTCATTTTCATGTTTTAAATTGTTTATTTATCTCACTGGCATTTTTATAACACCGGCAACATAAACGAAATGCCCGAATCTGTTTGTCATGGCCTCAATTACAAGGTAATTATTATTAGTTATCAACATAGGAGTTATCTTTGCGATGAATAGTTTGAAAATAAATGTTTTAGGGAATCTAAACAAGACTTATACGATGATCGAAAATATAAATAGATAAACAATAGCCTTTACCTTCATATGAAAAGAACAACATTAAACAGGTTACAGGGCCGTACGAAGGATATTTAGAAGGTGGGAGGACTTGTGAACCTTTCATCAACAAAAATTATTTTCTTGTCATTTTTTTTTTAATTTCGGACCTCTCAAATAAGCCCAAACAAGTGGACCTTTTACAACTCCTGGGAATTCGGGTGTGACCGCGTCGGGGCCTGAACAGCTATGAAATGTATTGATTACGTTGACCCGTGAATCCATTGCTGTTAGATGACTGCCATTGTATTTACTTAGTGGGACTATGCATGACAAGCTTTTCACCTGCGTTGCTTCTGGGAGTGCATACAGCGGCATATACCAATGTGATTGAAAATAATGAGTGTGACGATTCAAGGACGAAAGAAATTGCTGGCAAGGTAAACGGTTGTTAAATCTCCCCCAAATAAAAAAAAGTGACTTCTTAATTGCGTTCATCTTTGACATAAATAAAATTTTAAAATATTTGGCATGTTTTTGGGAATGATTTAAGTTAATCATCTTAACCAGCATCCACTATCTTGAAGGAAAGAAAGAGATATTCTTTGGATACAATTTTCGCTGTTTATTGTAGAACAATTCTGAGAACGTGTCAGAGGTTGTAGGACCAAAACAGTGGAAACGACTATACCAACACTTTGAACTTGCCGGTTGTTCTAATCAGTCCCACACTTAATGATACTCAAATAAAATTAAGTGTAACTGGTTTGCATTTAATTTTATGAGAATTTCAATGAGGAATCTTTTAAGTTGTAATTAATTATGTTTTTAATGAATAGCTACATGTATTAATCAGTACAACTCATAATAAATTTTTCTATATACATGTACTCATAAATCATACTATTTTATTGCACTTATTTGGTAGAAGTAGTCCATATTAATGTTGTAGGTATGTGGGGAAATGAAAAAAGAAAGGTTTCAGGTACTGTGTTGCTGTTTCCACAGTGCAATATTCATATTAATAAGTAAATTTAAAACATGTAGGCTGAACTACTTGGAATCGAACCCGGGACCTCTGCTTATAAACCAAATACTCACCACAATACTCCGCTCTATTACAAGGTATATTATGAGACATTTTAATTTAGAACATATCTTTCTTTCAAAATTAAATATTTCAATAAAATGGAACAAAGATTCAACAAAAATGATTTGTAGCATAATAATATAATAAAAAAACCGCTGTCACTAACGTTGGGCGCGTTTTTTTTTTCCGAAATGCATTTATGTTCATTTAAAATAAGTGGCCGGAAGTAAAGCCAACGATCAGAGGGGCTCATTGATGAAAGTTAACCAATGTTATTATACAATTTACAGAGGTCATTCGTGAGCCGCGTCCGCACGATGTTTCTGGGTATTGTCTACACAATAGATTTCAGTGCGGGAAGTGGAGAAGGTATTTGATGTCGTATGTGGTGAGTGAACGAAGCAATTGCCAGGGACAACTGCAGATGAAAATGGTGCAGTATGTCGATAGCTTTGATTTGAAAAAAAAAATGGTAAAATCGTCTCTCAAATCAACCGACACACTTTTGGTTTTTTAGTCAAATACTGTAGACAGTTTAAAGGACAGTGTGAAATAGTAAAAAAACAAAATCTGCATTCAAAAATGCAGTTAATCGAGAGTGTACTTCTGACTGAATTTCGCGCCATCAAGTGGCAGTGCATTGATAGTTAGAATGCGATGTAATCTTTCCCGATGTTGTCGACGGATCAGATGCAAAAACAATGTGCGTAAGGTAATGATAATACAAATTATAATCAAACGGATTTTAAGTAGATCGCGTGCTGTAGGCTAACCTGTATTCTGTCAGGGGCTTAAGATTAATGGAGAGGAGGGAAGAGTTTATTCGAATTAATAAATAGTCCAAGTCAAGCAATATGTCAGTTCTATGACCAAAGGGTATATGGTGCAAGCAAAACTCGAGACAAACCTACAAACGCAATGCATACATTTAGGTAAAAACTGTGTGTTTTTTTCTCTTCTCTCACTTTCTTTTCGCTGATAGTATTTTTTCTACTTCCCCCCCCTTCCTTTGTTCCCTTTTTTCTCCGATTGTCCTATGTTTCTACATGTTGCCTCTCCTCACCTCTCCTTTTCCCCGGTCATCTTTTACCTCCTTCTTTGATTTTTTTCGGCTTTTCCTTCTCCATGTTGGTTTCTAAAGTGCTTGTTTAACCTGTTCCTCTTGCCTTTGTCTTTCCGGTCTTTCTAGGTCAGTCTGTCTTCTCACCTCTTTCTTTTGGCATACGTTAACTTCGCCCACACTTAACACTTTTTCTCACCCCCCTCATCAGCTCTCTTCTTTTCATTACTCCTGCCGGCAGGTGGAATTGAATGTTCTGAATAGCGTCGACTGGTCCATCCAAGATTTGAAAAGGTGATTAGTGGCCTGTCCTGTTTTTTTCTTATGTTGTGCAGGTTTTTTGGTACAATAGTTACTTCTTTGAAAATTGGCCGTTCTTTTCACCCTACAAAATCATTTTGGAAATCATTAAGCTGGCGGACGTCACTGCCTATTCCATGGCATTCGAAAGGTCCAAAACGTTTTCCCACCATCCCGTGAATCTATTATAGCAGTGAGCGTGTTAAATGAATAATATTCTTGTGCAAATAAAAATCTATTCATAGCAAGTGACAGCTCGTGTTTGTAGGGGGAAAAATGGCTGCCTTTTCCACGTTAGAATTCAGTCTCATATCGTTCAATTGAAAACCGCAAAAACCCCAAACTGTTTTTAAACATTTATTGCGTTTTTTTCTAAAAAGTAAGAAGAGACGTCTACTGGGTTTCAATGTACGATAGAACATGGATTCCTTCGCATGCATTCTGTGACGGACAAAAGATGGTTCTGCAAAAACTGGGAAGATGAACCGTTCGAATGTTGTAAGTTTCATCATGCTGTAAGCTCAGTATTCTATATATAATAACAATCAGTGACGTAGCTAGTGGATGTGGCGCCCCGGGCAAGATGTTAACGTGGCCGCCCCCCCCCCCCCCCGCCCCAAAGGCTAGCTCGCTTTAGGGGCCCTAATGTGCGTTCAGAGGAAAAGCCCCTTACGTGGGTCGGGGTCGGAAAGCCCGAAGCTCGGGATTCTTAGCATCTTTGAGTACATTTGGAGAGCTCTCATTATCTCATCATCATGAAGCAAAATTATTATACTTGCCCTGACGGTTTTACCAAGTTTAAGACATTCAAAGGGCTATCGTATGACTATAGGCCTACTCCGTGACAAGTTCAATTTATTTTCCCAACGTCATTTCAGCGCTCCCCTCCCCTCCCCTCCCCTCCCTTCCTCCTCGCCCAGCTACTCCACTGATAACAATTAATAATAATAAATGTCACTTATAAAGGGCTACAACAAAGTGTCTAAGCGCTGGTTCCTGTGTCGATGTACATGAGAAACATTGATAATTATACAAGTATTGTTACATGTATTTTTCTAGGTCAAGATTATGTTAACAAACTTGTCCTGTATTCAAAGTAAGTGCAACTGCGACGACCACGAAATACAATGCAACAATGGTGCCTGTATCGATAGTGTTTTGGCGTGTCAGTATGGACTGGGATGTCGAGACGCTACCCATCTTCGTCATTGTGGTAATAATTTTAATTGATGAATATAAACATGATAATTATGAATCATTTGGGTACAACTACCAGCAGCATCGAACGAACGTGTTCATTAAATGCGAATTTCCCTCGTGTATTGAGCCTAACATGGATAAGTAATTGAATGTAAATATCATGGAATAATTCACAGATTATATTTTCCAAAAAGGGTGTAACGCGGTATTTGTTCTTTTACTTTGTCAATTTAAAAATACTTTACCTAGCCCGTTTAAAGTACTTACTACATCATTATCTAAAACTGTTTTTAAATTATAGCTATATAAAGGTTTTCCATGCAGAAAATGCTTCTTGTAATAAACGGGACGATTAATGTCCAAACTCCTACTGCATCCAATAAGTCACGTGTACAATGCTATTATGATTGCCCTAATGGAAGAATATGAAAATCGGTTGCGTTAAATAAATACATCCCATGTTTCTAAACGTATTTTTTTCTCTTAGATACTTTTAAGGGAGCAAGTTGCGTTAAAGTCTGACTCAAGATTTTGAAATATGATTTTTTTGTCTATTTTATAAAAATAGTCAACTAGAACTGAAGATATTCCAACGTAAAAATGCCCAATTCCAAAATTTGAGACGAATCGGATTTGTCGTTCGCATGCAGTAAACATTGATGTGTAGTCTAACAGTGCCATAGGATACCGTGTATAACAAAAATTCCGGATCCGGAAATTTAAAACAAAGCTGTGATTTTCTATATGAAGGACTTCGATTTGAGCTTAGCTATCTCACACAGTGATTAGTATATTGACAAGCATTACGTATATGCAACAAAACACAATTTGTTTGTAAATGCGGGCGCCCTCCTCGGGAAATCTCTGAGTCAGCCTTTAATTTCTTTAATAGCCTTCAATGAAAAATTATTATGTTGTAATTCCTTCATGTTATATGTTGCTAACAATTACTATAGTCCGAGAGAGAATCGAAATTTTGCGGGCGGGCGGACGGACGGACTTGTGGTGTAGAGTGGATCGTTTTTTTTTTATTACTCAGTATTGAAAATCAATCATTTCTCTCCAAAAGCGGGAATGATTTCAACCCGCACACAACAATTCTTAAAAACGACAAATCACGGTCGGTCCAACATGTCGAACAGCTTTTTTCATTACTATATCCGCCAGGGTAGATGCATCCATGATTGAGGCCGGATATTGAGGGGTACTTAAGTGTCAAGAAAGTTAACCTTTTTTCTTCAATACCCTCAACAGGAATCGATTTATAATTGCCGTCATGCTTTTATGCTAATTAGGTACTTAATAAGCATATTTGGTTCCGCTATTTCAACTTCTTTTGCACCCTAAATCGTACTGGAGTAACTTTTTGAAAATTGTTGTTTTAGCAATGTAAATGTATTTATGTTCTCCTATTATGAGCCAAATTTTAAAAAAAAAAAAAAAAAAAAAATATTCCATTTTTTTTTTTTTTTTTTTTTTAATTATTAAAAAACACAGGTTTGGTCTGGCCATTTTGATCAGTGCAACCGATTTTCATTTTTCCTGTCATGTGTCGTGTTTGCTGTACCCCATCATGACAGGTTATGGTAAAAAAAAAAATCCAACGGCAAAGTGGTTTTCAGAAGGAGGTCCCACATGAGTTCCCCCCCCACCAATACACCAACCGGGAATGCAGATACCTTATCATAAGCTGGTTAATCATTACTCCATATTATTATTGCACCCTGCAATGTTTCAATGACTTATACTAATCATTGGCCGATTTCTATTACTATTTCCTAAATAGTTTTCCATGGTGTATTTTAAATGAATTTTACGTAATTTCCAGGAAAGATAAATACAAAAACAAGTGATTAATAGCAATGCCTCTTGTAGGAAAGTGTCTTACATTGCTGTTGCCCCTGGGGCATTCCCATTTGGGAAGTGACGCTTCCCAAAGGCTAGCGTCAAGGCTGTTAAGACCCCCATTTTCAGCATCGTTGTCACCCAATGACCCCATATTTGTTTTAAATTTCACCCAAAGAGCCCGTATTTTTTTAACATTTTACTATTGTCACCCAAAGACTTTTAGGGGGGGGGAATTCACCCCAATACCTCTATTTTTTCGAAAACTTTGCAAAAATTTCACCCAAAGACCCCATTTTTTGGAAAAATTTGTCACCCGAACAACCCTTATTTTTAGAGCAATTAGGATGTCTCTAAGATCCCTATTTTTTGAGTCCTCTGTCACCGAATGCCCCTGAGTTTGGAAGCGTGAGCCTAAGACCCATATCCATTTCAAATTTGAGTGCCCCAGGCTGCCACCCTAGCTAATTTTTCAAAATAGGCGATCCAAGATGCACTGAAACCACCCTATGCAACCTCTTAATCTTAATGGAATTCCACTTTGGCTAGAAACCCATAACTTTAATCCATTTTTAGAAATGATTTTAAAGAGACATTGGCACATTTGAAAAATAGTGCGACCTCAATTTTTTTCGAAATTGATATTTTTGCATGGTTGTAAAGCTTTTATATACAGTTGACTCTCACCTGAAATGATTAAACCAGCGCTCTTTTGGGTAAACAGAACGATTGTATAATAAAATGAATCGGGAGTCATTAATCAGCAGACAAAAAAAAAACTGAAAGGACGGTTTATCACAAAAAGCACACGCGGAGTTGATTTCCCACGGCATCACCCAGTTTCACAGTGTGTGAGCTTTATGTTTTTAATATCAATGAGTACGAGTCTCGGTGTAAGGCGCTTTATAAGCACTGTTTTATTATATTATGATATTCATGTAATAAACACATTTGTTGACTAAAGTTACGGCAAACTTAAAAGATAACCTACAAATTACCTGGATTTCTAAGGGCTCTTATAAATGCCTCTGTTTTCGGGCATATATTATTTTTATGTGTAACATATATCTGTATTTTTTCAATGGACTAGACTATCACTGAGAGCAAATTTAAGAAATTTCATATTTTGTGAAAGTGGTGATTCAAGTGCTATCCATATTGTTCCTTTGACGTAATTTGATAATGGTATTATTTGCTGCTTAGATACCTTTGAATGTCGGGAGCCTATCGAGGGTGCACGACAACGTTTCTGCGTGGCATTATCCTTATAGGTATGGCGCCAGAGACTGTCCTGAGGGGGACGACGAATTGTTTTTTGTGGTAATTGTTTTATAATTTGATAACAATATAGGTGATTGATAAAATACTCACATCAACAATTCGCCCTTTCCATTACATCATTTTAAAGTCAACACACCCTGAAATATGTGACATCCAAAGAAACTGGTGACCCTAGGAAGTTTAATGAGTCAATAATTTCGATTTTTATCTTCTTTTATAAAGCAGTGAGGGCTTAAAAACTTGCCAAGATTTCATGTATTTTCCCGTATTTTCCATAGCCCAAAAAAGACCCATTACCTTATTAATAAATGCATGACGATGATGACATCATTTCGTGACACTGATTACGTGATCACAGTGCAAATATGTAAAAACTGTCACATCGCGAGTCATGATGCGCTACAATATGTCGCCATTCTGTATGTATTACATTGTTATTTGCAATGTAAGAAAGAGAATGAAGTGAAACGTTGTTTGTACTTGGTTTATGTTTATTAGGATTAAATATTGTTGAAAACACCTAGACTTACAAGGGAGGTAATGTGACCCGCGGCCAGTCAGTGGACTGAGTGGTGGTGAGTGTGGATTCATGGCGTGGCAAACATGCAACACCAACAGCACTGAAATATTTCTGCACCTTTCATGATTCCTTCGTATACTAATTGTGCAAATACTTTTTAATGTTTATGAATGTTTGTATATGTCTGCTTATCATATGTATTATAGTTTATTTACTGGTCATTACTATTTGCTGCCCTTCTCTCCTTAGGTTGAAATTTGTATTTCCGCGCTGCTGTCAGGGCCTGCTCGTAACATGGCATAGCAAACTAATCCACTCCCGATTCACCGACACGTTTTTAGAATTGCATTGTACAACATTTTGAACCTAGCATATATATATATAAAGTCATCAAAACGGAAAGAAGAAGGCGGGGCTTCCGCAGGAACTGCTACAAGACGAAGTGTTTTTTGGGGCCCCCCCCCCCATTGCCATGCCATACCATGCCATAGCTGAGACTGGACTCGCTTTATCCGTACAATGTCAATGTGTCCGCTTCGAGCCATGGGTTTTCTTTAATTTTTCTTAATACTCTCATCTTATGATTATAATAGCAACTTACCAATCTTTAATTTGTTTTTTCTAACCAATTTTCATCAATTGTCACCATAATATTCTTCGTTCTTCGCTATCCGGTGTACTTCCCGACGATGAATATGCCCAATTGTGCGTCTCATCTGCATATTTTGACTCAGGCTTGTACTGTCACTCATTGTGGTTAATATGAAAGTCATACACAACGATTTCCGAACTATTTGTGCGTGCGTTTAATACATGACATCGACATGATCTAGTGACTGATAATTAATGGAATGTCCAAGGCATAGCCCCAATTTTGAAGAATTCTTTTTGTTTTATAGGGGGTTCTAAAAATCATCTTTGCAGTGTAATTGTGACTCGTTTTTATTTATTCAAAAGCTTTCTATTGATATATATAATCATCTTTCATGGTGTGGGACTTTAACACTTTTTTCCCATGCCTTCACATACATTTGCCCCTCCAGCACAGCACAAATACCGAATAATTCAATCCTGTAATGAGATGTTAATGATCCAACACTTCTGCTGTAAATGGTTGATGTTTAAAGCAATTCACAGCCTTTGGATTTGGGGTATTCTTATCATTATTGGTATTATTGTAAATTATTATTGTTGTTACTATTATTAGGCCTATGTATAGGTTGGGGGAATTGCTATTATGCACGATTTATTCGTTTGGGTACAAAGGATATGACTATTAACGTATGCAAATTTGACGGTATCCACTAAGAATAACAAAGGATATGAATATTAATTCATTTAATAAAAAGGAACTCATTATAGCTAAATGAATATTATATTTTCCTCGAAGGTTATGTTGAGAGAAATTATTATTGTTATTATTATACGCTATCTCCTTGCTTCGTGCGAAGCGGGGGTGCTTTTTCATATTCACTCATACGGGCGTTAGGGGGAAATATTGCCTTCCCCTTAACGCCTCCCTTTTGTATTGCGATTTATTCCTTCAAAGATATGAATATTTTAATTTATGCAAATGAAGGATAATCCACTAGACTAACAGTAGATGAATATTAATTTAATTTAAATAACTAGAACACTCATTTTACAATGAATAGTACATGATTCCCCCTAACGACTATATAGCGAGATATATCTTATTATTATAAAAAATACCTGAAAGAGTCGCAAGGGTGCCATTTTCATTTCTCTTGTATATCTTGTACATCTTTTGGCAATTCTTTTACTGAATAACTTCATATACACAACTACATATTTCTTTTTCATACACGGCAAGAAATATTAGAGCTCTTTATATATTGCGAATTAATATCGCACTTCTATATCAAAATTAACTGATTCTGTTTGATTTATCATTTAAGAGAAAAATAAGTATTTCCTATTCTTCCCTATCCTTATCTAATCTAATGGTCCATGTTAGGAGCGTCCGTACCGTGGGATACCGCGACCCCGGATCAGCTTACATATCCTGACACCACCACAACCTTACTAATGACGTGTGGATACGCTAAGAAGATCGAATCTAATTCTCGTATTTACCAGTTAATATTTTCAATTTTCCTTCTCAGGGCTTTGTATTTTAATTTAATTTTCGTTACAATCCCATGTAATATGTGAATGCGTTCCAACATTTTTCGCCTGATTATAACATATGTATCTTTATACCTACGTATGTGCTGAGTAACAAACAATTAATAATTTATGTCTATGTGAATCGAAGTTTTACTAATAACGATCCAAGCGCTTTTCACGTTTACAAACAGTTTGATTACTTACAGTCCATGGCGGCGCCGGACCTCTTTTTCTGGGGGGGGATGACATTTGGAGGGGGCAAAATATAAAACAAACTATATATTTCTAACCACTTTTAGTCCCAAGAGTTCTGATTGTTGCCAATTTGGGTGATTGTTTTGGCCCCAATCGCGATTTATGCCAAAAGTCGTCATATTTCTTTCGGCCCCAGGGGGGGGGGAAACCTGGGGCCAAGAAAAAAATTAGGGTACTGTCCATGCCCCCCACCCCCCCACCCCCCCGCGCCTCCCACTGATTACAGTCTATAAAGAATGCTTGTATCATCAATTACATTTACAGGTGTTAAAATACAAGTCAAATCATTCCCACTTAAACAGATTGTGCTCAAAATGCAGCCTGTTATAACACATGTTTATATCCATTGCCCATCTTTATCTATTTTATATTTTGTATCTCCTCGATTATCTATTTCGCTTTAACCAAAATTGTTTCCTCTCGTCCTCTTTTGCACGACGGAATATGTCATTCGATCTAAGAGACAATTCGTTAAATGTGTTTACATGTACGTTACAATATGAATACTTTTTCACATATTGCCCCTCCAGCACATCATAAAACCGAATATCAATCCGGATGAGATGGTAATTGTACAAACACCTCTATTTAAATGGTTTATTTTTCAGACAAATGCAAATCTACGTTGTGTAATTGTTACTCATTATTATGGGGTATTCTATTATTATTAATAGTGGAGTTTCACCCGTATGTGACCTCTGCTTGTGTTTGACCCTTTTACCCCTCAGGTCAGGAGTATGTTTGAACACATGTGGTTCTAGGGCATCTCTAACAATTGACCCTTAGATGAACCTTTTAAAACCTGTGGGTCCCTTTGAACCCCAACAATCAACACCCAAACTGACGTTCCCCCACCCCCGTGCCAAAATCAGCGAGCTCCTACACGTCAAGCATAACTCAACTGCTAGCCGGACAGACTGACAGCAGACTGACTTGCAAGACAATTCCTTGTTTTTTAGTATATAATTATTTTGTAAACAGATGCCGAATTGTCAAAGGGACTGTGTCTTGTTTTGGCTCCGTTTACATATGCGAGAATGGTATTTGTGGACTAACCTTCTGCTTCAATGCTACCCAAAGACAAATCCGCAATATGTGAGACATATCATAAAGCCTGATTTCATATTGCAAAGTTTTTTGCTGCTTTTGGTGTCGTTTTCTTTATTTTACTGTGTTTTCTTTTTTGTTTGTTGGTTTTCGTTGTTTAATTGCTTGTGTCCAATTGAATCAATATAGTATTTTTTAAAATAATTAGTTGTATTTATAAGATTTTATCTGAAGTCGTTTGTCTGCCAGGAGGTACACATGACGATGTCTCTCGTTTGCTCTCCTTAATGTTCATTTGTTCCTGGCAGCCATGCGACTTCATTATGTTCAGATTAATGCCATCATGCTTATGACGATGTGTGGTGTGCGTTTTTTGAGTTTTTTGTGTGATATGATTTTGTTGAGGTTTGTTTTGTTGTTGTGAGTTGTTGCTTGTAAGTTTGTATATTTTTTAAATTGTCTCTTTTTTACTAGGGGGGCATCATTTTACATGGCTTTTGTCTCCTGTTGTACCTCCTCCATCTTTTGGGTGTTTTTTATTTTGTTTGTTATTAATCTTGATTGAAATAAATTTGAGTTGATTGATTGAATTGAGTTTTATCTTGTTTTACGGTCTTGGGTGCCTGCGAATTGAAGTATCATGGGCGATTAAATAAAACAGAACAAACCAGACACTTGTGAACTTGATAATTACTTCAATTAAGATCAATTTCTTAGAGGGTATGAATTGATTCAGTTCTCAAATGATAATTTCATAAATTAAGAAAACGGCGCTTCACAGGAAAGATATTTAAAGGATTAATTTCTATTCCACGTATTGCTTGTTGTTTCAACATTGATTCTCTGTATTCCAACCCACACATGTAATTCCTTTACATTTTATGACCATTTAAAAGGTGTGACATACCCGGATTTATTAAGTCAACATCCGCGGTGAAACCACTACTTAGTCAACTCCAATGGTTTTCCTTCCTGATAGATTTGGTAAGTATTCTATATATTAATCGTTGATATGGATTTGATACCTTTATTTACTCTGAAATACTGGCAACAGCCTTCATGTAACAAACTTGTTTTGGTAAATAAGAACTTATACACCCCTCTGTAATGATATTTTGTTTGGGAGCCAGTAATTTTCTTGACAATACCGGTGTCATATTTTAGACGTCCGGGTCGTTTTTAGTGTCCCCGTCTGACGCTAAGTTTAACTATGAAGTCTGACGGATCTAGTTCTATGTGTCATTGTATCTAGGACTCCTGGTTTTTAAATTGAGCGTCCCAAGGACTCTTGGTTATGACCGTTTTTTGTCCTCCTGACCCTAACCGTTAAAGTTTTCAGAGTCCGTCGGACATTGAGGTTTAAATCAGGGTCCGACGGATACTAATTCCAACGTTTCATTGTCCTAGGACGCCTGGTTTTAAAATAGAGCGTCCAGAGACTCTCCTTGGTTATGAGTCGTTTTTTTTTTGGTCCGCCCGTACCCACTGAGTTTAAATCTGAGGGACCGACGGAATGCTAATTTTTATACGTTTCATTGTCCTAGAACTCCCTGGTTTAAAATAGACGTCCCATAGGGACTCTTGGTTAGGAGGTCCGTTTTTTGTCCCCCGGACACTGCGGTGTTAAGTTTTCGGAGTCCGTCGGACAACTGACGTTACACTGAGTCTGACGGATACTAAGTTTTATTTCAGTGTCCTATATTCCTGGTTTTTAAATTGAAACGTCCCATAGGACTGTGTATTTACAATTTGTGTTTTGTCTGTCGGACACTGAGGTTGTAATCGAGGTCCAATTTAATGTTTCATTGTCCCAGGACTCCTTGTTTTAAAATTGAGCTTCCCATAGGACGGTGTGTGATAAGTTGTTTTGTCCGTCTGACACTAAGGGTTAAGTCCTGATACTCCGACGGACACTAGTTCATTTTTTTTGTCCTAGGACACCTTGTTTAAAAATAAAAGAGTTTCCCCCTAGACGGTGTGTTATGAGTCATTTGTCACCGACACTAAGGTTTTAAATCTGAGAGTCTGTCGGACACTAGGTTTGAATCTGAGGGTCCGATGGATCCCTTTCTATGTTTCATTGTCCTAGGACTCCTTGTTTTTAAAATGGGGCGTCCTATAGGACTTTGCTGTTAACTGTTTTTGTCCGTTTGACACCAACGTTTAAGTGTGCGAGTCCGTTGTACACCAAGATTTAAATCTAAGAGTCCCCCTCGGACACCAAGGTTTAAATATGGAAGTCCGACGAATGCCAATTTCATTTGTTTCGGTGTAACGTTGCACGAATATTACAATGGTTCACCTATTACCTTTAATGTGTTCTTGATTGTTACATGGGTCTATAAGTCATCATCATCATCTTCCGACTGCGAGCAAAAGGCGACTACAAGCTTCTCCATTGCTGCGGTCCTATGCTAAGGTTTTAATTTGTTAATTTGTCTGGTTGGGTCTTGATATATAGGAGATAGTCGATAAAATCAACAAGCATTGTTCAATTTTATTTACTTGACCTTGAAATGGTCCGACTTAAAAAAACATGGATACCCTTGATATAACTAGTAGTTTTTTATAATATTCTGTATTGTATACATTTGCCTACTACCACCATCCTTGTATGAATCAGTCAAGTTGCACAAGCAAATTTCAACGTCGTTAAAGACAATGCTTTAGACTGTAGTGAATCATACCAAATGTATTGGGCTTTTAAATTGATGAAATATTACTGGGAATGTCACATTGACTGTTGTTCCCACACTTTCTCGAGAAACATTGAAAAATTGAAACCGGTTTTTCCTCCGTAATCTTATTTTAAAATCATTTATGTTTATAAACCGTACCTCATCAATCAATCAATAATCAAATAATCCAATAATACTAATAACAAAATACTAATAATTAAGCAAAATACAAAAAATAAAAAAAATAAAAAAAATAAAAAAAATATATCATTTATCATTATGTAGGCCTAGGTTTAATTACGTTAATTTTAATAAATTGTTTAGAATGTTTAAATACCTAAAAAGTGTCAGGAGGAGGCTCAGGAGTCCTCCTAGATTTGTGGTAATACAAAATATACATCGAGAGACGTGAATCAATTGATTGCGTCAAAGGTTTAAGCAGATGATGAGGGAACAAAAACTTCAGCAGTGTGTTGCCCATAACCTGCTGGTTATGGGACCTGATACTTATCTTGTTAGGCATCGCATTGCTTGGGGTACCGGAAGCATAGACTTGCAAGAGTTCACAAAGAATGGAATAAGCATGTACTTGATATATGATTTAAACACCACCATTGTGTGCATTGTACTTTGGAGAACTGCTTGAGCTACTGTGAACTGTGGGTGACATGATAGTCCTATAACGAATACGTGTGTTAAAATATGAATATAAAAAAACTTCCTTTTGTTTAAAAAAAAAAATGTGACCATTGACCTATGTGTGTTGTTGTCCTCTAACTCAATTTTCTGTTACTCAGGTCAGCGGTCTTTTGACCAAATTTTTGGTCATAGTAAATTTCTAACGCACATTGACCTTTAGATGACCGTTGACCTTTGACCCCTGCAAACAAAGGTCAGACCGCCGCCACCTTACCTTCAAAGCATAACGAAACCTATAGCCTGCCCAGACAGACTCGCAGACGCATATCTCCTTTTTTTATAGTATAGATATTAATTATATAGTGTGTTTTGACCTTTACAGATATTTTTGAAAAAAAAGTGCCCATTCCACGAAAAGCGACATTGGAATAACACAAAATTTCTTCTTCGATGATGTAATTAAGTTTAGAAGAAATGAAAAATGAAAACTGGCCAAATCCCATTGGTACAAAGTATATAATACAGGAACAACGATAAACCCTTTTACAGCGCAGAAGTGCAAGTCTTTTTGCCACCCAGATCATTGTTGAGGCCGCTTTCACTTTTTGTTTGTTTCAAATGGTGGGGGACAAGCTTATAGAACTGCTTATATTGGCAATAATTATTTTAAATCTTTACTTCAAATGTGCAGGCTATATGTAAAATATTTCCATTTTATATTCTGTTTTTGAGGATTTTGACAGCCTTTTGAAAACCAAGGCTTCAGCCATAAAAAAACGACATTGAAGAATTTCACACCATCGATTCTTAGATATGAATAAGCACTTTGAAAATGAAAAACCTTTAGCAAAACATCTGATTGCAGGCTTTATTATTCAATTTTTGACTTTCAAAATTAAAAACATAATGGCGAGCATAAAAACAATTGTTTTAAAATACCACTATCGTCGCCTGTGCCAATACCACAAGATTTTTTAGAAATAATTTGCAGGTGCACTCCACATGTTTGAAAAATATGTCAATCATTAAAAAAAATGGACTATTGCATGACAAAATATATCATTGTATGTGGCCATTTAATTTAGAATTTAAAAAAAAACCCTCAAAATTGAAGTTTCGCAAACAAGCTTTGTCACATGTCAAAGAAAGCCTTTTTTGATAGCCATCTTTTTTAAAGAATGTTAAATGCCATGCCTTTCATAATGACACTTAATATAAAAAAATAATAATTTTGTCATTCGAAAATCATCAGATTAAGAAACAAACAAATATATAACACCAGAGGGCAAAAAAATCAATATTATAACTACCTTGTCAAGCACGTTGAAGTGAAAGTAGCTCTATGATGAGGATTCGAACCAGTGACAATCTACATACTATAACTACACAATACCACAGCTATTCTACACTATAACTTACTTTTTAGGTGAAGGTCTTACCGTTGTACCACGCAGGACTGCTCGAAATCGCTTGCATTTTAATTCCTAAATGCAGCGTCTGGAGGTTTATAGTGTTATATATTTATTAGACATGTGTAAAGGGCATAGACTTCATGTCACAGTAATCAGAGTCCTAGGACCTAGGGACCTTCAAATTCGTGATAGTTGTAATGAGTCTGAGTGTCCCCAAATATGATGTCCCATTCAACAATTTGTTTTTTCAGA
This sequence comes from Ophioderma brevispina, assembly GCA_023653785.1. NCBI lineage: Eukaryota > Metazoa > Echinodermata > Ophiuroidea > Amphilepidida > Ophiodermatidae > Ophioderma > Ophioderma brevispina. The sequence goes on from JAMKCH010032872.1 coordinate 56,723, forward strand.
TACAGGATAACTTCATCGAGGTCTTCACAATATCCGTATGAAGCTAATTCATAGAAGGAAGTGTCCATAGGACAGCGTTCTAGTGGTGATTGTCCTACAGACAGTTAGGGGTTACAAAGATCGATGTCCCACGGAACAACGGTTATAGAGAGAGCAAGTGTCCCGCGGACCGCCCATTATAGAGACGAGTGTCCGACGGACGCAGGTTCAGAACTGACTCCGAGGGACAGACAGCAGGTTTCAGTCTCTGAAACCTGCTGTCCTACCGGCCAATTTTATAGGTAGGACTCTCATTCCTTTACCACAACTCGGCATTAATTTCAAAACTCACGGCATAACTTGTTTACGTTCGAACTAAAATTGTCGTAAAATGCTTGGACAAAATGCCTCGGATTTAGTCAAGGGGTATAAAAATCGTTCGATAAATCTGGATTCACTTTTCTCATGACAGGAAAAATGTAAAAAGCATCTCTGACTAACCAGGGTGGATGAAAATACCAGATAACCTTGGGAAAGGTGGGACACGTTTTTCTCTGAAAGCTTGACAAGATTATCACTGGATTTACCAAGAGGTGGGCGACAATCTTCAATCGGACAGGAGGATCTGGGGACCATATAAACCGAGAAAGTCGTACGTGTTTATACGTGTTTGTATTGCCCTATTACCGATGATGCAATGTTGAGCCAAGTCCAAGATGTGTCAGGGTCTCTAACGTTTGATTCCCCGGGGACGAGGAGGGAGAGTATAACGTCCTGGAGCGCTCCCCATTTTTGTTAATACAGTGAAGGAAGTATAACACTACAGAATTAAAATACGCCATAAATATTAGAAAGTACTCATGTGGTATGAAGGTTGGGTCTGTAAGGTCCGACCGTGCCGGTATAGAGGTTGATTGTACGCGGGCACCGCACAATCCCCCCCTCCACGTGGTACCAAACGATAGGCGCAGGCTTACTGGTGTAGTTCCAGCCCAGTTTAATGCTTTGAATTATTGATTATCCCTATTGAGCAGTTCCGAGCGACTCGAGCCTTTGGATATCGCCGGAGATGGCCTGCGGAGCTAACGTGGAAAGATGGGTACCATGGCTTGGAGTACGCTGTGTTTCAGTCATAGACTAGTACGTATAGTTTGGGCGCTGCCTATCTAACCACACCACAGCCGGTTGACTCAGCTTGGTGTGCTCCGAAACGATCCTTTTTTGTTTTTTGAGATGCAAGTACAACGTAACACCTGTCTCCATTGGTCTAGCTGATGTGAATTGAAATTACGTAACTGTTTGTAGTCTACAAGTAAATTGGCCGCACATAGCCAGTGTTGCTGAAAGCGGCAGCGCCATTCCATCTAATCAACCAACCAACAACGTATGAAGGTTAGAGAGTTTGTTTATTTTTACTCATTTGAATAGCCATCATTATCATATGTTCTTTTGTATTGGTTTTATTTCCGTTATATAATGGTATACGAAAACTGGAGCACTCCGATCTAAATGGAGCGCTGCTAAAATTTGTAGTGCTCCCGGGGCAGGGGTAGCCAAAAAATGGCGTGAGCTGGGAGCGCCGCTGACGAGAAATGGTCGTAATTCTTTTGTAGGGTCTATGTGGAAAATTGTATGTTGCTCCTGAGGAAAGAACCATTGTTTGCACCCCTTCCGGGGGGCATCCCCTCTTGGAAGCCTACACGTAGGTAAATCTTTTAAGACCAACCTTTGTTTTCACCACACCCAAGACTCATAGTTTGTGAAAATTTTACCACTCTCTCACGAAATAACCCTAACCACCCCTTTTTGGGGAATTTTCACCCCGATACCATTTTAGAAACTTTGCAAAAAATCGCACCGAAAGACCCTTTTTTGGACAAATTGTGCCACCCCCCTATTTTGGGCAATTTGGCTGTCCTGACCCAAGCCTCTTACTACTTTTTTTCGTCGTCTGGCAACCGAATGCCCCTAAGTTTTGGAAGCGCGATCATTCCCTTTTCCACCCTCTCCTTTTCACTACCCCCCCGTGTAGTGCTCCAAACCCAAAAGAAAGCGCCTCCTGCGCAGTGCTCCTAAAATAATTTCTCATCTGTTATACCACCTCTTACATTTATAGATAACGGTGTCTTACAATCAAGTATGTGAATTAAGTATAGAATATGTATTATAAGTACTCTGCCAATGTTATTTCTATACTTATTATATTTTATTACTTTACTATTAATTATTATCTATCCTACATTACTAATCATTACGGGTTGTCACTGACGCTGCGATATCATTGATTAAACGCGGGAATTTTTAAAGAACCAAATAACTTACGTGTACTGTAAGTATTCAAAGCTTTTAAAATACAATGCAAATGCCAATTTTGTAATTACTGTTATGTCACCACGCCAACTATGAACAAAATACACTTCAAATATCTTAAATTTTCCCCTACGTCCATGATAGTTTTGTTACACATTTTTGTCTATTGCGGTTTCGAAACCAGTTATTGCCAATGTACCGTGCGTACACGCTTACTCTGACTTTTACTGACATTGGGGGGTCTGGATAGCGTATGAGTCCTCCCTCGCTTCGCACCACTGTGGTCCCAGGTTAGACCTCGGTCGGGGCCTGCGATTTCCTGTAGGTGTTGTTTCCTGGTCCATACTCGACCCGGGACGCGACCTCGCAGCAGTTTTCTTCGGGTACACCGGTTTCCTTCTGCGTCTAAAACTGGGATTTCTTCCCTAAAACAGTAACAATGTATAACGATGTAAACGTGAATTGAAATAAGTATCTTTATCTTTATGAACCCAATAGAGTTGCTGTGTCGTTAAATACTACAATGCTCTTTCCTTTACGGAATTGGTATATATAAGCCGACTATCGGTGATGTTTTTGCCAAATTGCGGAATTGAAATTATTGTGTAAAAGTCCCTTGCAAGTTCTGTAGCTAAAGACTAAGTAAGCAATGTCTTATGTGGGTAATCTAAATGAATCATTAATACTGATGCATTTTATGGATATCTTTGAATCTGTCTTTGGTACTTTTAAACGACATTTGTTTTGAATTAAGAATAGCCCTTGTTGATTTAGAAACGAACGTCATTTTGAAATTAATTCCGGACCTATTTTAGACTATTTACATATAAGCATACAATTAGTTAATGGCAGTAGACCCACCAAAGTGTCAAAGGTCGCAATCTAAAGGCATATGATTTCTTTCCCACCCGTCCCCGTTATTGCATAAAGCATCCAGTACTTGTTATTCTCCTTTGCCAATGTTATTGTGAATGTCGCGGACTCCACGTCCACTTTGCGGTCACCCCACTAAATATCGTTTGTCCATAAACAACGTCATTACTATTTTTGCCCTGTTTTCAAAACCTTTGTTAGGCAAGGTAGTCTATCTACAACATGCCATAACTATTTTTCCTTCGGCAAATTTGGTTTTTTAAAAAGTTTTTTCAGAAGGTTTACTGAATATAGTACCTCTGCCGAACAGCTTCCACTATGCTTCTTCAACAAACCTTAACTATCAGTGAAATTTTACTTTCTGAATACTGTTTGCCCAACCGTATTATGATATTGGTACGGTTTAATTTTATTTTGATATTAAGTTGTGTTTGGGTTTGTTTTGCAGACGGTTGTCTTGCCAACGGAAGGTGTGAATTTCGGTTGTGGTCGCAAATGCAACGTTGTTAGTTTATCGTCATTAAACTCGTAAGTTTTAAGTATAATAAGTTGCAACGTGTTGTTATTAATTTGATATTACAAATTCACAAGCAGTCTTATCTCTATTATTTACTCCTCGGACATGTTCTAGTTTTTATATAATTATTGTTACTGTACATAAGTGCCCATCAACTCACATAAAGTTCTTTTTTAAAAATGGTGTGTGTTCTTCTGTCAATTGATGATCATAATGAATACTATGTTGTAGATTATTGTAAAACACGTCCCCTTGTATCCATGACATTTCTCATTTGGATATTCATTCTTGTTTGCCTCAAAAGAGACCTTCTGGTAACCCATTAACAACCGTGCACCACGGAGCGTTTTATGTCGCGGAGCAGCTTCTTTTCTGTAAGTTAGTAGCTCTGCTTATTGGATGTTGTCGTTTTGGATCGTGATTCCAGTAGTGAGATGACCATAAGACTTGATCACAAGGATAAGCTTTTTGTATCATTACATACATGAAAAGAAAGTGAACTCACATTGCTCATTTTTTTCTTCTTTTAATTCAAGACCGTTCAGATACTCTGATACGAGCCAAGCCAGTATATGTATTTAAAATCTCAATGAACAACCCACTTTGTAAATTATTGGCATAAATAAAGAGTATTATATCTACTGTCTTTTCTTTCTCTATTATGACAGGTTCATTAGTAACACTGCATCAGCTACATACGATAATACCGTAACAATAACTTAAGGTAATACATCAATGTAATTCGCGTGTGTGGCGGCCATGTGAATTATTTCGATCACTTAAATTTCACACTTTGTCAATAGCAAAGACCTATATGTTTGTAAATTAAATAGTAAATTGAGAGGTGTGTGTTGCATTTCACAACTGAAAATACATTTTTAGCCGCTTTTAGTAGGAATGGTATTTTAGACGCCATGTTTTTTTTAAGTAAAAAAAATCAGGGTGGCTCAAAGGCTATTTTGAAGAATATAGTTTTATACAACATAAAATACTAGTGAAAGTGTGGCAGGAAAGTAGATTAGTTAAGACCTGGGCTGTACCTGTCTATATTTGTCATTCATAGTGAGTTATGAGGCTTAAACGTGTGTTATATCTATATATGTGTGTGTCCATGCGATAGACCGTTTACATACAAGGAAATAAAAGTATGTATTTGTTCATTTCTGTTTACTTAAAGCAAGTTCTTCCTAACGATTTATATTTTTCTTTCCAAAAAGTATATACTTTGTGTTAGCTATAGTTACTTTTAAAAATAGGGACCACCGTAAGCCAAATTAAAACATTTTCGCGCTTATCTTTCAAGCAATTTCACGAGTTTACCATGTTACACTCATTTGCTTCAGGTTTTCTGACAAATACGTATTCTGCTGTTTGATTCGGGACCTCGAAAGGTGGACAAAATGCTTGGCCGGAGCCATACCAAATTTTCTTCCTCGAAGATCTTATGCCATCAAATTCTGCGGATTTTTTTTATGTGGGTCATAGGAATTAGCGCACTTGCAGGCACGCTTCGTTGTGTTGTGGCGGGCGTTGCCGCATACCGTAGAGACGTGAAGTCCAATTAAGCGTTGTTCGTCCACGATTTTATGTATTGCATCTTGCTCTTGCAGACGGTTTAATGGGAGTTTTACCTGTTGATATTGCAATCTGCCGATTAAGTCTATTTATCGTGGTGTTTTACATTGTTTACGCCGAAGAGTGGCAGAAAAGTATTCTTTGCAAGAGTAGCAGGATTTATATCTGTTCTTTCGAGGGGGCGAGACGTCAGTTTCTTCAGACAGTTTTTGGATTAGTGTCGACCGTTTTCTGTCTATTACCAGGCCCTTTAACCCGTAAATCTACCCCTAAGGCAGCGAAAATCACGGCCTTAGTAGTTTGGGGCATGTCTTTCCTACTGAGGTACTCTACCGGACTGCACAAAGTTACTTTGGAAATGAGTACTATGGCCGTTCAAGCGTTGGCCTTTGTCTCTACCTTTAACGACAGACCGCCCACAAGGTTGGCAATACTCGGTAGCGCTTTTTCTTGGCGTGAACCTATTGCTTCTTCATAATATTTGTATGTTACTCGCTTATCTACATAACTGTTAAATTATCATCAATCGAATAACAAAAACACGGAAAAAATAATCGAGTCGAGCAATTGAATTTGCTATGCGGATGGCGTTTTTGGTGGGAACTGATTTTGTTGTTGGATGCCTATCATCATCATGGGATTTCGTCCTTGTCTGGACAGTTACCATTCCAGCCATATGTACGTATGGTCCTCTGTATTTTTGTTGGCCGTCAATTCTTCTCTTAATCCATACCTATTTACAATTTTACGCGGGAAATGGCAAAACAACAGGCAAGTAAAAGCACACGAATAAAAGCATCAAGAGAACTTAACATCATTCAAACGTCTTGAAACAGTAAGTCTAGCTTTTTTTAATCGTGTAGCTTCAACAGGCAACGGTTAGTCGATTGTCCAGTTGTTAAGGTTTGACGTTCTATGATTCTACTTTTGGCACCTGTTTGGAATACTTGCTTTCCTAATCAAATCAGATTAAACAAATGACACTTATTGTCCTATCAATAATCTCTTTTAGTGCTGCAGGTAGTAAACAGCTGCTAGGCACACATTCTTGAACAGCTCCACTATTCCTAAACAGGTGTTTATTAGTTTTAAATTGGGTAATAACTGATAGTAACACTAAAATTTTTTGGGCTATAGAACCAGGCATGTGCAATGTTCCTTCCCAGTCAAATAGAAATTTGATTGAATTTCATAAGTCGATGCTTATAAGTCAAATTCAAATACATCCCCAGATTCATGAAATACAAATCATTGTGTTTACGTATACCTATCCTTCGATTGAAACGCTGTCCTTTATCAGCATTTTTTGTTAATGACTCCCTCCAACAATTTTGTTGTTTCCTAGAATTCCGTTATTTTGTTTTCTCTTTAGCTTGACGATTTGAAACAAAATAAGTCCGTTTATAGCGGCGTAATTATATATATGTATTTAGAAATGCGATGTCCTTAGATGCATGATTCTAGCAGATCTATGACGATTGCGAAACTAAATTCAATGTACGCGGGTCAATTATACAACCCGAGACAATTATTATTAAGAAAAAAAAAAAAAAGGACAAAAAAAACAAATTCTTATTGTTACCTTATTGTATTAAATATTCAAGTATACATTCCTCTGAGAATTTTCTGAAATTCCCGATAAGAGCTCACGTACCAACTTCCCAAGCCTTCAAATCCCTCTTCGTAATTCTGTGTCCTTAGTAAATTCAGTATCTCGAATTGTTATAGATAAAGGCACGTCTTTTGACAAGCACACATATAAAAGTTTCACAAATCTGTAGTTTTAGGCTTTGGAACCACCAATCTCTAATTGTACAATATAATTGTCTATTTCAACAGGTTCTAATATAGCAGATATAGAGTTTTTCATTGCAAGATACAACTAACCGTGTGTTACCGTTGTTGGTAACTTTCTCGAGCATTACGCAATAACGCTTTACTGACGAACAAAGATCTCAAAGTTATCGAAACGCTCTAAAAAAGGCCGTTGATTACTTCAGCGAAAAAGATCTTGTGATGGAATCTTTACCGAAGATGACATCCTTATTGGAGCAAAGGTAACATATTTTGTTTCGTAGAATTATGTATGTGTGCAATATTACCGTAACCAACTTGTTTTGCTTCTCGTGTTCCGTATCGTTAGTGCAATGCGCAATAAATATAACTAATCGGGAAACAGTCCGAGCAGCAGTCGAGGTAGTGGGGGGACCTTTGACGCCATAAATGACCTTCGATCTCGAAAATATTTTCGACATGTTTAGATTGTGCATAAGATAATTTCAGTCAATTTCAGCTCAATCGGAGGCATTTTGAAAATTGACCTTTGAACCTAATGAACCTTTGACCTCGAAATATTTTCAACAGGTTTAGAATGTCTCAAGATCATTTCAGTCAATTTCAGCCTTAATCGGAGCATTTTGAAATTTGACCTTTGACCTCGAAAATATTTTCAACATGTTTGGAATGTCATGGATTATTTCAGCAAAATTTCGCTCAATCGGAGCATTTTGAAAATTTGACCTTTGACCCCTGGATGACCTCCATTTACTTATATGGAATTTATCACATGCACTCTGTGCAAGTAGAATCAATATCCCAGCCTTGCATTGTAGATATGATTTTTGGAAGATATTTTAACTCAGGCCGGAAATGGCCTCCTTTAATGACATTTTATCGCCATGCTGGGCATAACTTTTTATGAGGGTCCCGAGCTGCTTCATATCCTCGTCACGTTACCATGCAACATAATCTGTAGGAGGAGTAAGATTTTTTTGCTGAAAACAACGTTGTTTGGGCGCCTGTGACCTTACGTGACCTTTGACCCCAAACAATTCGTTCCACATTCGGTTTTCATGATTGGTAAATGACACAATGAGATAAGATTGAAAAGTTAATTCCATCTTCATAACCGCTTTTAATTTCCCCCAAACCTTTTTGGGGGGTCCAGCATGCCAAATGAGAGGTGAAATATTAAAGAAGCAGGATTTTCTTACATAACTTTCCCAGAATTTTTCTTAGACATAACTTTCATTTAACTTCAAAGACCGCTTCTAACTGCAATTCCGTATGTAAATTAATGTTGGTTTTCGTAAGTACGCTGCACCATTGTATATTTCAGAACGCTGATGGTTCTGTTAAGCAAGCATTTATAATGTTCGGTGACGACAAAGCAGATGGTAATTTTGAGGAAGGATCGATGTCTAGCGATGACGTTCCGGCAGAGCACAGGAGCGACTACACAGCTTATTGTGTATTTGCGACCGAAGGTTAAACGTGAACTGTGATATTTGAAAGCAGCCGAGTTGCATTATTATTTATCATTGCTAGACTTACAAACCTTACTACATTTTAGTTAAATAATTAAGGGGGCGTTAACCCATTTGAGTTGGCCCGAAAACGTGGGAGGCAAAAATGAGCCAATGTCAATATTAAATTTTGTAGAATGTAATCTTTAAATGCCTTATTTGATCGCAACTAGGGCCGCATAACTGTTCCGGAGATATGGTCGATCAAAGTGAAGCAGTGTGCTAAAAATGGGCAATTTCCTATACTTTTCTGTGTAAAAATTGTCAAATGGCGATATTTAAAGATTTAAAAAAAGGCAATCAGTATAGAATTTTAGCTAGATTATTTTGGCTAAAATGTGTTAATTTTTCAACAAATTGATGCCATTGATGTATTTTCATTGTTTCCTTCAATTTAGTAAAATTTCATTTAAAATTATTATACGGAGAACGGATGCATCGTACAACTGAAAATAATAAAAAGTTTATCGGTCTGCATTTCTTGCAAACTTGCAAAATGAGAACAAACGTAACTAGAAAATGAAACATCGTGTGATTAGTCTAAGCAATTTTCTCACAATATGAGTGTTTGCATTTTTTTCTGCTACAGTCAGTAACATTTTGATATGTTGTAGGATAGACCCCAGAGAAGCACACCAAGTATTTGCCACATTTTTTTTCATGTGGAAGGGGGATCAACCAGCCAATTTGAAAATGGCCGCCATTTTTACCCTATTTCTATTATAGTGTAATTTTTATGACTCTTAAACATCATTTTTAAACTTAAAATCTACTTCAATATCAGCACAATATGACTTAGAAATAAAACCAATAACTTTATAATACCGTTTTGGCAATAAAAAATCCAATATGCTGTTATATCCAAGATGGCCGCCATCATTCCAATATTTTATTATATTTTAACTTTTGGTACTCTGACATTACTTAAAAGTGAGTATCCACTTCAATATAAGGCCAAATATGACTTGTCAATAACTGCAATGGCTTTTTACTGTATATTGCTCAACAGTCAATCCATTATGGCCGTCAGATCTAAAATGGCCGCCATTTTTCCCAATATTGTGATTTTAACTTAGCTTTACGTACCGTTAAGTATTACTTTGAAATAAAATGCACTTTAATATCAGTAAAATATGATTTGCAAATAACATCAAGGCTTTGTACTATAGTTTGATTAAAAACAATAATCCAATATTGCTGCCAGATTCAAGATGGTTACCATTTTCCTAATATTTTCATTACATTTTAACTTTTAGGACCTTTAGCATCACTAAATGAAGATTCATTTCAACATCAACCAAATATGACTTGCATATAACACAAATGCCTTTCTAATACAATAACATAAATCCAAAATGGCCGCGACATTAAACTTGGTAGTCTAGGCCCTATTGACATGTAGATAACATGCCAGAATTCATCATCTAGTAACACAACAGTAAACCTCAGAGGTAGTGATACATGCATATTACCTGTTCTGTTGTATGTAGTGCGCTACAATCATTGTTCTCAGTTCAAGTTGGCACTGTCTTAAATTGTCAAGGTGGCACAACCAGAAACCTCTATACGACATTTAAAAGTTTGCCAGCAGCACACACTAATTTTTTGGGCGAATCACCGCCAAAAAATCGTCCTTAACCCAAAATGTTTCTCCAAAATGTAAAGGATACAGCCTTCCCGTGACCTTCTTACAGGTGGGAAAAATATTGTGGATGGGTCGTAAGGTCGCGGAGGGCAGATATCGATCGCTAGTGTTTCCTCGAAATACACTGCGCTCTCGATCACGACTTTTGCACATTATCTAACTGGTAGGCTCAGGTGGTGGAAGAAGGAACGGGAAGGTAGGCACCTGCGCTAGAGTATCCCCGCCTTGCACTGAGATACTTACCAAAAGCTCTTGATTTGCGCTCACTTTTAACAACATATAGTGCTGCAGTAGCAACATCTCTCGGCATAAGATCGTCTCTCTTAAAAACTCTCTGAAAAGTGGTAGTTGTATGGCTTCCAGAAAGAGAATTGACCAAGGTTCAGCGAGTTCAAAATGCAGCTGCCCGTCTTGTCTTTAAAATCCATCAATTAGAACATATCACACCAGCTCTCTACCAACTACATTGGCTTCCAATTAAACAGAGGGTATTTTTTAAGATTCTGCTTCTCACCTATAAGTCCATCCACGGCATGTCACCTGCCTATATCTCTGCAGCTCATCCAGCTGTATTCACCACCGAGAACCTTGAGATCATCTTCCTGCTCCCAGCTGAGTAAATCAGCCAACTCATCAACAACGTTCTATGGTGATAGGTCTTTTGCGCTACGCAGCAGCACATTTGTGGAATAAACTCCCCAACAGTATCCGCTTAGCTCAGTCAGCAACTATTTTCAAGTCACGTCTGAAGACATTCCTATTTACACAGCATTTTGGCTCCTGATACGTATCCCGTTTCTGATGCAGTCCATTGTCTTTCTTTTTCTTGTTCTCTACCTGCATCCAATCCGGTTGTCTAGGATAGTTGTTTTCATCAGATTAGGTAGGGTAGAGGCATCTGAATCCAGAAAAGATCAAGACTTAACCGATGTCGCTGTGGGGTAAATACACACAGATCCTCACAGTTGACGATTCAGGTGTATCCCCCAAAATGTCTTAGTATGGGAGGCAACTGGGTTGTCTTTCTCTTCTATCTGTTGGTCACAATACATGTTTGAATTCCTACTTAAATTTTATCTTAAGTTATTTTGAAATTATGTATAATTGATGTATATCATTGTTGTTTTAACATTAACATTTTATCTATTTTTTGTATTTGTCGTATTGATAATGATATAATTGCTCCTTTCTATGTGAAGCGCCTAGAGGCCCCTGCATTAGGCGCTATATCAAGATTGGTATTATTATTATTATTATTACTCCGAGCAGAGGAAGAGTGATCCTGGTCCGATGTGAAAACATGTAGTAACGTACCTCAACAAGAGGGTGGGACAAGGAGCCCCAGTCTCTGCAAGCAGACAGTCAAACTCCTAGAGTGATGCAGACATCAGGACATTGCTCTGATAGCGTCCTATGTTCTGGGGAGTGGAATGTCCTAGCGAACGCCCTCTCCCAGACGGGCACACATTGTCAAGCGCCAGCGAAGGCAAGGGTTTGTCAGTGGAATGACTCCTCCTCCCGGTAATTTGTCGGTCAGTTTTTCTGAGGCTATAACGTCCCCTTATGGACCTATTTGCATACCCCGTGAATCACCAGCTTCCGGCGTACTATACATGGAGGCAAAGCCCCATGGCCTCGATGCCGTGCCTCGGTGCAATGGTGGCGGATTGGTCGGGGAACATTGCCTACGCATTTCCCCACGTTGCAATGATAGCAAGAGTCCTCGTCCTGGTTTTTGTTGGTGGCCCCATGTGACCGGCTCAGCTGTGGTCCACACGGCTTCTAGAGCTAATAATCGGAGACCCCATCTTGTTCGCTCAGCGCGGGTATCTAGTAAACGGTCTCCAGCTGAGCCCAGAGGGTGTATTGAGTCAATCCCACAATGCACCAGTTTTGGGAAATTTCACCTCAATAGGTCATGTGATCCCACAAAAATCCTATTCTTAACACATAAAAACCCGGACTTTTACGCCCATTTTAGCCTACAAAACGTTAGTACTTAGGGAATTTTGTGCATGATCATGAAATGTCTTGTTGTTCTTGAACTTTTGGAACACTTTTTATCCCTAAGTACTAACATGTGTTTAGTACAGTACAGTATAGGCACATTGCAATGCATCATGGGATTGATTTAAAAACGCCCTCTGAGCCGAGCCATTCATCCCAGAGCATACCATCCGCGCTCTCAACCTGACTGCCGCATTTCCGCCAATCGTACACTAATGCAGGACTTTCTAAACAAGCTGCCGCGCTCCCTGCTCAGGCAGAGCTGAAGTCTACTGAGAGTCTTATGATTCTCGACCGTGCGCCAATCGATCGATCTGCTGTCTGCGTCTGCATGGCAGACCGGGGATTTCTTAACTAAAATCTTTCACGCGACATTGGGTGTCCAACAGCCGGCGTTACCCGCACCCGATTGGGGTGTCTCATCGGGGTTCAGATATGGCAGTTTTCCTCATGAATCTGCCGAAGGGCATACTTACGGTACTCCTCCGGTCGCTCACTCATTCTCCTACGAGTGGTGGACTTGCCACTAGTGCTCAGTTCTTAGCATGTCCGAGACGTCTAGAAGACGGTGTTTCTCGTTGCAGTTGTCCTCTGGGGGCGACGATGTTCCGGAATAGATGCCTTAACGAGGCCCACTTTCGGTGGTCGAAGGATGGCAATTTCCTCGCAAAATGAGACTTTTGACTTCCTTTGCCAGGCCCAGTGATGATCCCGACCTAGCTTTAGCCGCGGGAACGGTCTGAGAAACCTGCTGGCACAGTTAGGACACTAACGTGGACTCGTCAGTGTACAGAAGGGTCTTCAAAACCTCAACAGCTTTTTCTCTTCCACGGCCCCCTCCATATGAACCAGTAGCGAAAGAACAGTCAACCACTGGGTTGCCTCGACCATCCACAGCACACCCTAAAACATCACTATCAGTTAGTCGGCTCTCGGATTAGGTCCTATTATGTTTGCTCTCACAAAGCTCCTCGATTCAAACAATCTGGACACTATAGGATGGAGTCCTGCAACCACACTTTTCAGAGAGATCTAATACATTCTGCGGAGAGATGTTTCTTCTGCAGCACTATGTGCCATGACTATAGTGAACGCAATTAAGAGCCTATGGTGAGTCTCTCGGTGTGCGACACGGAGATACCCTAGTGCTGTCTCCTACCTCCTGTTCCCCCCTCTTTTTCCGCCGCCTGCAGATTAACCAGTGGGATACGGTCAAGTAGGGTCGCTGAGGATAGCTATATATCGAGAGCACTGGTGTAGTTCCCTCTCACTAGTAAGAAGGGATACACTAGCGATCGATACCTACCTTCCACAACCTTACGACCCACCCCCAATGTTTTTCCCACTCGCAAGAAGGTATTGGGAAGGATGTCGTCTTTACAATTTTGGAGAATTTTTGGTTAGGATGATTCACCGTGCTGGTGATGATTAGCCCGAAATTGGTCGCGCTATTGGCCAACTTGCATAACGTCGTATAGAGGTTTCTGATCGGGCCCAAAGGAACAGTTGTGCAACCTTGACAATTTAAGATGAATGCCAACTTGAACTGAGAACTTATTGTAACACTATACATGCAACAGAACAGGTAATAGCGCATGTATCACTACCTCTGAGGTTTACTGTTGTGTTACTGGATGATTAATTGTGGGCATGTTATTTACAGGTCAATAGGGCCTAGACAGCCAAGTAATCTCGCGGCCATTTTGAATTTATGTTTAAATGTATAGAAAAGGTGTTATTTGCAATGTCATATTGGCTGATATTAAACTGGAATTTTTCATTTGAAAGTAATATTAAAATTAAATTATTAGGAAAAGGCAGCCATCTTGAATCTTACGGCCATATTGGTTTACTGTTTTTATGCAAAATATAGTACAAAGCCATTGATGTTATTTTGCAAGTCATATGACTGATATTAAAGCGGATTTTCTTTTCAAAATAATGCTTAATCACATTATTGGAAAAATGGCGGCCATTTGGGATCTGACGGCCATATTGGATTATTGTTTGTTGGGCAAAATATAGTAAAACCCCATATACGTTATTTGCAAGTTATATTTGACTGATATTGAAGTAGATATTCACTTCGAAGTGATGCTTAGAAGTCCTAAAGTTGAAAATATTCTCAAAATCTTGGTATAATGGCGGCCATCCTGGATCTGACAGCCATATTGGATTTTTATGCGCAAAGTGTATTATAAAGGAATTGGTGTTATATTGGTTGATACTGAAGTAGATTTTAAATTTAAAATGACGTTTAAGAGTCATTAAAAGTTCACTATAATCAAAATATGGGGGAAATGGTGGCCATTTTGAAATTGGCTGGTGACCCCCTTTGCGCATGAAAAAAAAATGTGGCAAATACTTTTTTTTTTGCTTCTCTGGCGTCCATTCTACATTCTTCATGTTTGTATTTTTTGGAGAAAAATAACATTTCATGTGGGGCTAGCATGAATGAAAGTAATATTTCAATGGATGGGAATGCACTTACGAGCTTTGAAGATGGTTTAGTGAGATTTCATGGGATTTACGGAGAAATGCATTTCGTATGGTGTTAAAACGTAGTAACGTTAGTAACATCATGTCGTGAACATGGTAACCCTCAATTTTCATGTATTAGGTGTCCACTAACCAAGAGCTCTTGACATGAGCATTTAATATATTAGCATAGCATCGCGGCTCGAAAGCCGAAATGCGTTATACAACAAAAAATAAAGCATAATAGGGACATTAATAAATATAGCATATTATATAATATAGCATATTATAATAACATAAACGTAGACAGTTGTGAAAAAGTACCAAGGCAATGAATACAGAAAAAAAGGCGGCCAAACCCCCAAGGAATTATGAGGAATTGATGTAGTATGGAATGGGGCTCTTAGCAATCTGTCAGTCCGAGCACGTAATAGAGGTCTTTCACCTCACTCATGATAACCTATAACAAAAGGTGTTACTTCCCGTAGTATTCCTCATTCAGATCAATTTAATACCCGACCTCAAAGTACTTGTGCTATTCAAAGTGTGACCCATACTTTTACGCATACATATCCAACATGCATGTCGTTCTTTAGATTATAAAGTCTCCAGAAATTTGGAATGGACTTTGCCATTCCCCGAAGATGGCCGCTAATCCAAAAGGTGGAAGACCTCTATTGGGTAATGTGGGTGCTATTTCTCAATTGTCTGCCATAGATCTCCACTCTGCGTGGAGGAAGCAAGTCCCTAGTCAGATTGAGGAAGAGAACGGGCAATTTGCCAAGTCAGTAAATTCGTGTATGGTTGGTTATTATAGTAATCACAGTATAAGTTTAAGGTACTGTAAATGATCATTAGTGTTATAGAATCATGAAGCGTAATTAATATGCATTAGATATGTATGAGTCAATAAATAAAACATGGCGTAATTAATTATCATCTCATTTTCTGTGACGGTGATTTTTGTCCAAACGTAACCAGTCTCATCAAAGATTTTGTAATCTTCGGTCTCATGAACCACACAACCACACTCTGTAATTTACAGTGTGTTCTGGTCTATTAGCTTCATTGATCGGTGGCAACTATGGCAAGTACAATGCACATTCATAGAAGAGAAAACCTAGTTTTTCGCCAATTTTTTTTTGATAGATAACCCAGGTATTTTGGCGAAAATAGGGTTTCTTGATAAAATCAACAGATCTGGTCGTCACAAGTTATTCCGCCCACTTACTCTAGATCAATATAAGACAATCAGCAACGTAAAGTGCGTTGTAGAAATCTTAAAACCAGAATGGGTAGAGTCTGTGTGCTGAATGTAATAAAAGGTGTATAGACATGTGCATCTATCTGGTTCTATGGATAGGTATAGCTTGCTATAGGACAATTACACAGTAGGCTTAAAATGGTTTAAGGTCACCCTGGGCAAACCTTTATGTATTACGTATCTACCATAAGCTTACACAAGTAATTGACATACTATGCGCTTCGCATTGTGTTGGACAATATCACCTACGTCTATGATATCACCATAGCAGAGGCCTGAGGTGCTGATGACATCTTGCCAAGGTAATTTTGTTATCAATAAAGGATTTCCCTTCCTAATTGGATGGCTATAACATTCTCCGATCATTGCATATTTCAAGAAGTTACCCGCCTGTCTTGTGACGCCTGGACTGTTTAATAAGATAATTTAACCAGTGGATAATGCTTAATAGCAGGGAACTGTAGTGAAAGAGTGTGCGCTTCCGGATAAAATTGTGAATTTTTGCACACAAGTACTTTAGGCATTGATAATCCATAAAATTGATGGAAGCACTTGCCAATCCCCTTAATGGGCCCCAGCTTGGGTTTCAAGGTTATACAGGGGTCAAAATTTAAAAATGTTCCGATAATGTTGAAAAGTACACCATGATGTTTGTCTGGTTACAAGGATTCCAAAAAGGTATAGTTTACACAATATATGGCTTATAGTTACGGAGTTATGGGCTAAAAAACTGTCAAAATAAGTGAAATCAATTTTTGGTTGTGTACAATTGGAAAGTTTAAAACGTTGCTCTTGATTACAGGTAATATGTTGTGACAAAATTGTTTTCCCTAGCTGAAAGGATTGAAATATATCCCTTTGCGCCTTACATGATCATGACTTATTTTCACGTATCCAACAAAATAGGTCACAGGTCAATAGAATCCAATAGCTGTTGACTTTATTCGCCATTTTGGTAAATAACCAAACACTTAAGATAGTCAAAACTATTCCTATATTTCATTTTATGAGCTGCACCAACAACTTGAACCACGTTTTACAAAAATTGGAGCAACTTTTAATTTTGGAGCAACTTTTAATTTTTGACTCCTGTACAAACCAAAAGAGACCTTTTCACCATTTTTACAGTTTTTTTCCTCATAATTCCAAAACTATAAGCCACAGGTAGTACAAACTATACCTTTTTGGAATCCTTATAACCAGACAAACACCATGGTGTGCTTTTCAACACAATCGGAACATTTTAATTTTTTTTTACCCCTGTGTAACCTTGAGCTCCAAGCTTGGGCCATGAAAGGGGTATGGCAAGTGCTTCTATCAATTTTTTTGATTATCAATGCATAAAGTACTTGTGTACCAAAATTCGGAGTTTTATCCAGGTTTGCACACTCACATGTGATCTGTGCACTACAACCCCCACTAAAAATGTGTATGTAAACGTTGCGGGAATTTCTGCATTAAAGTTGTAATACGTTTTAGTTGAAAGTTTAAATAAATGTTACAAAATCAACAGTGGATAAGTTTAAAGCTTTTAAAAAACTATTAAAAGTGAGGATATTTATAGAAACACCGGTTGAAGAAAGTTTAAAATTGTTTTTATATATATCTAAAAAAATCTCTGAACTCAGACATGGTAATAATTTAACATTTGGGGGAATAATAATTTCAAGCCAATATATGGAAAAGTTTCCAAGCAAGGGTCTGTTTAAATAGCTACTTAACAACGCAGGGCGCGCATCTGGGAACTACTGAATGATGGAACACCGATGACCTTCTGAACCCCAAAATCAGCACGAAGCACTCTACTACAGTGTGAATGGAAAAGTATCGACGTGCCCTGTGAGTTTTTGCTTACAAAAACGGCCAGTATCAAACTCCATTTCCTGGCCATTCACTTTAAAAATTCAAATATTCCAGGCCAATAAATATCGTAAGGCAGTTTGGATACGATGAACGCACACTATAACAAGTCCTGAAGATTGGTATCACACATTTCACATTTTGAAGATATTTACATGGGAAGTTCGCTATTTTGTACCGCATTTTACATCAAATACAAACTTATCTCAGGGTCTGGTTTTAAACAAGTAATACTCATAAGAAAGCTAATGATATGACAAATATCGTGACAAACTTTCCTTACTTAAAAGTAATTAATTTGGATTAAAAAAGCCTAAATCATTCTGACTTTAAACGAGCTATATGGAATTGATTGGGATCACTCAAATTGGGGTTGTGTGTCATATGGTTGGCGCCACCAGTAGTTAACTTTATCCATGGTTGTGTGCTGACGCGTTTAAGATATGTGCCGGAATCAGGCATGGCAAATGCAATTGAAATCATATAGGAGACAGCTCATGTTTGCGTAGTAGTTATTGGTTTGTGAGAGAATTGAAGTCGACATGTCGTTGGTGTGGCTGCGCAACAGCATTAGAATATTTGACTAGATATCATTTGACAAATCACCGGGCACCGAAGCTTGTTTGCAGTTTGCGGAAAGGAAAACACAAACTATAGGCACGCCTAAGGTAGGGAGATGTTTAATAAACATTGATTATTAGAGAATTTGAGACAGTCAGCGTTAAAAATGTTCTCCCATTATCAACCTATGACCTTGTGTTTCAACGCTTGTTTCTTTCTCAGCTTTCATATTAAACTACAATGTTAAGAAATGCGATTAACCCTAACCCCACCTAACCTCCCGGGAGGGACTGAAGGAGTGAGGGAAGAGGGGAACAGGAAAAAGTCGCAAATTCGGGTGTGACCCGAACCCATGGCCCTTCGGGCCCTGGTTCGGACCCCAGTCCCATGACCCGGGATCGCAGCTACTGCTGTGGGCGCTGGCCCTGAACACAAGCGATTTCGTCACCATATGACGTCTTGGTTTGATGCCGTCATGGCTACTCTCTGGACCTTTAGGGTTTTAAGCGTCAGTGATGATCTCGTGTATTGGTTTGTTTACAGTATATAGTGTATAGAGGTCTTTCACCTCACTCATGCATAACCTGTAACAAAGGTGTTATATCCCGTAGTATTCCTCATTCAGATCAATTTAATACCCGACCTCAAAGTATTTGTGCTACTCAAAGTGTGACCCATACTTTTATGCATACATATATCCAACATGCATATCGTTCTTTAGATTAGAAAGTCTCCAGAAATTTGGAATGGACTTTGCCATTCCCGGCAAGATGGCCGCTAATCCGAAAGGTGGAAGACCTGTATAGCTTGTTTGCATCGATACCATTATTGGGCATGCGAGTAAGCATCGACTTCGATCTCGTGCATTGGTGTGTTGTGTGTGGTTGTTTATCTTGACTGCCTAATCCACGAGTATCATACTAAATCTCTTTCAAGACGGTCTATAACTTAGTGATCGATCCCCTTTCCAAAAAAATTGTTCTAGTGCGCATGCGTGTTGCTTTCTCAGGTTTCATGTTTAATTATAATATTGAGAATATCGGTAATGATCTTCCCGAAACTCGTTCGTAAATCTACGTGCATACTATGCCATGCCTGAGTGTACCAATTTGTCCAAAGCACTGTGTAACTGGTATGAAAATGTATATTGTGTAGGACATACGGATGAGTTAGTATACACGTAGGATTACGCACTAGTTTGGGGAACGGACCCCTGGTCTTTCTACGGTATGTGTAAGCCTCTTATAGCATGTTTTGCATATCAACGCTGAGAATGTAATATTTCCCCAACAATTCCCCGTTTATACACCTGGGGAGAGAAATAAGTCCTTGCCCAAGTACACAACACGTCAGCCGCAGCAGGACTCAACTGGACCACACATGCCCACAAGCTTTATAAATCGTTGAAAAAATATTACTGTTCTTAATTTTCAGTTTGTCATTGTTAATTAATCATAAAGATAATTTCAGATTATCAGTAGGAAGGTAGCTGGCGACAAGCCCTGATTTTTCATCCATATGTTATCCATCGATGTTGGAAAGGAACCCCCACTGATGTTCAGTACAGTGTCAATTTTCAAAGAAATGCAAAACTTCAAAAGTTTACTGTGTTCGACTTTTCAAATGCGATTTCGTAAGAAAAAGGTTATGACTTTGTTGCTCCCGAAATAAAAAGTTCAGATAGGTATGGAGTGCAGGGTTATACTATTTAAACGAAAACGAGCAGGAAGATCGTAAATTTGATAATTTCCTTTATCGGTAACCAGTAAAGATTTGCTAACAGAGGGGAAGATTGTTGGTGTCTCCTGGTATCGTAAATAAGATGTGCTGCTCAGCATCGTCGAGTCTGTTTTGGTGATGTTTCATATAGTTCTCGCAATAAGCCACTCTGGGTGATGATTAGAGCTTGAACTGCTTGTTTACAAATACCTATGTTTATGTTATGAGCTTAAGAGAGATAAAACGTGATTGACCATGGATAATTTCAGCATAAAAGGTACCTCAGAGGTTGCGAATGAAAAAAGAATGAAGAATGGTAGTGTTCACGGTTGTTAAATAGATATCAACAAAATTCCGGTTATTGTTTCTTAGTGGCAATTAAAAACTTTGTTTCTCTTCATTAAGTTGAAGTTTGTTTACCGTCATCCAAATCATAAGATCTTTAAATGAGAACCCGTACAAAAAATAATAATAATAATATACACTATAAATAATTATTGACCACATATCGAGTGGTTTCATAGAAACACGGAAGTATATTAACCCTAACAATGAATTAAAACCATCTATAGTCTGACCATGTGCTATTTAAAAATCGCGCTAGTGTATAACGTGTTATGTGATACGACCGGCACGTTTGCTTGTTCATACATGCCATGGAAGCATCATGTGTGAAGGCCGGTGTATGACTCTACTGTGCCGTCTGTTTATCGCATAACACAATACATATCCCATAGCGCGAATTTCAAATAGCGCATGGTCAGACAAAGTGTTTTTAATTCGTTTTTATGGTTAGTATAATTCCGTTTTCCCATGAAGGCACTCCATATGTGTTCAATAATTGTTTTATAGCGTATATTGTAGAAGTTATTCTTGATACAGGTTCTCCTTTAATGCATTCGTGTAATTTGAACAGTGCAACTGAAATATCACCCAGATTGTATTGCATGTTATACAAGTAGTGACGTATATTTGCAGTCATGGGAGCTGTAAAATCCTTAAAGATCCTAGGGCTTGCGAGAAATCTTTGTAATTTGAAGAGTGCAACTGGCATACTAATTTCAGAAGACCATCATGCCCGTGAAGAACATCATGCCTGTGGTATAAGTAAATCTGTAAAAAATAGCCCGCCAAATGTAGATCACATTTTGAACAGTAACGCGTGTTTGAAAGACCACTATACTCCAAACAGATTTTCTTAAAATCCATGCATAGGCAAAGTGGAATATCTGCGTTATGTATCTGCCACAAAATCACGCGTAGCAAGAGGATTTGAAAACCCACGATGTTATTATTTAAAAATAACTGGCAGTAAACTTGCTCATCTGCCCTGGCAAGTGGGCAGTATGGAAAAACATGACTCAGATGACCACGACCTTGGTCCATGACCTTTGACATCAATGCCCCATATGGAGGAACCCCTATTGCATCTTAACCCCAAGTCTGGTTTCAATCGGACTTCACTTTTCGAAGGAGACCTAAAAACGAAACCTAACCTTGGTTAGAAAAGCTAACCAACTGGAACACACATACATACTGACATGCGCGCCCTCACAATATCCCCCTCTGCTTTTCAAGTCAGGGGGGTAAAAGAGCTTTTTAAGGGCTAGCAGTAAAAAATAATTGCATGTTCTAATTACGTTGTTGAATTACTCTCAATATTACCTATTTCATCATCTTTCCATTAATGATTTATCTTAATCTCTTTTGCACCTTGTTTTGAAAGGCTACGAAATTAAAGATCCAAAGAATCTGCTCTCCTTCGCGTCAAATATGATTTTATTGCCCCCATTGACAACCACAACGAAAGACTGTTCTTCTTATATTATTAATTCTTGCTCGACTTTGACACGGCTTACGTATATACAATTTCTCCGTTAAACCGGCCTAAACAAGATTTCACCAATTGGCACATCTTCAGACTAGTTTTCCAGTTAAATTCATGAGCGCAGAAGCAGTGTGCATCTGTGGCTTTTCAATGACTACTACTGACACCATGGAGCATGGGTTCCACTGTGTTCAATCATAGGACCCATCTGTAAACTCACCACGTTGGCTAGATATCATTGACAAAGATATCATTTACCATAGCTACAGGGCCGTACGCAGGATTTTTTTAAACGGGGGGTGCAGGTCTTCGAAACGTGGACCATTTTTTTTGGAAAAAATACCTAACCCCCTAAAATGGTAACTTTTTTGGACGTTTTGAAATCTCATCACCAAAATGTGGACTTTTTTCGTCATATTTTCTCTTATTTGACAATTTTAATCAAAAAATTGGCAAAAATTGACTTTTCCCTTTCTCCCCTTTGTGGAATTCGCACCCCGCACCCCCCCCCCCCCCCCCCCCCCCCCCCGCCCCTGCGTACGGCCTTGCATACTATTTAGACCACTTACAGTTATATGTGACATTTGATCTCCGGATTCCTGGTGCTTATGATGTCGCTCTCATCAACATACAATTACATTGCACAAAAATGACTGTATGTTAATTAACAAACTGCAACATAACCGATAAAAGACTGAATTCTTTGTCACGCTACTTATCTTTAAATAACGCTTTCAGATATCAGCCTGCAACTTGGGTGATATAAACAATTCAACATCAAAAAGTCTCTGATAAATTTAGGGTTGATCTCAGATCCTCTACTAAATATGACAAGTATAAAGTCTGTAAAATATCGTCTTAGGAAATTTCTTTCTCCCATGGAGAAGGATAAGTTCATCCACTAATATTTTCTCGGATAGATCATACTCCTGAAGGACACCGGTAATATTTTTGACCTGTCAAACAAACGGCAGAGAAGTTACTCTCTCTTATCATCGACAGTGACCGTACTAGGAGTTTTCTGAACCACAAAAAAACCATCTCAGAGACCAACCGATGAGGCATAAGCGGATGATCTGACACCATCGCTTCCTTACCACTGCCTTCCCAGATATTACGGGCCAACAATGGGTCCACACTTGCACCAATGTGAGAAAAGCTCCACAAGATAGCCATCACGAGCTTAGTTCCTTCGTTTTGGGACTGATAGAGGAGAAAAACGGAAACCGTGAGAGAGAGGAGAGAGAGAGAGAGAGAGAGAGAGAGAGAGAGAGAGAGAGAGAGAGAGAGAGAGAGAGAGAGAGAGAGAGAGAGAGAGAGAGAGAGAAGCCTGCCCTCTCACTCTTCTACTGCCATCAACCGACATCGTCCCAAAAACGAAGAACAACCTGCATGCTGCATGACCTGTGTTATGCAACTTGCCAACCGATACGGAAAGGAATAGACAGTTTTTCACATGAACCGCCAGGGTAAGACCCCTTCCTTCAATCAAATCGCAAAGCCCAAAGAATTTACATCTTTCTAACCCTCTGCCATATCTCACTTATAACTCATTTCGAGTTGGGACTCAAATTTTTTATTATGTTATATTTTTTGGAGATACACATTTTCAGTCTTTTTATCAATCTCCCCTTATTTTATCCCAAACTCTCTCATCTTTACACCGTACACCTAAATAATTCACTTGTTCATATTCTCTATTCTTTGATGGGGAATTGTTTCCATTTTATCTTTTACCCACAAAACATTTTTTTAATCTATCGTTACTCATTTTCTATTCTATTTTATTTTCAATTTTAACACAATTTTCCCGCCTAAACCTGTCACAAATCTGCTAATTCATCACCAATTACGTTGCGTAGACACACACACACTAGTATACTGGGCTCTCATTGGCCATAATTTTTTTTGTATCACGCCAGGATCCTACAATCTCGTGCTGATCCTAGGTACTCTTAATTTTTAACCCTTTATATGACCTTAATTATTTCGTCTACCCTTCGATATAATGAATATTTAACTACCAGGTGCTGTTATCTTCAATTTTCTACCAATTTTCTATTTTTATAGACATCTCTTTCCACACAACTTCACCTACCACTCGGCACTCCAGTCTATTCTTTTTTCCTCTTAAATAATCTCAATCGTTTTTAGCGTATTTTTTTGTATACTCCTCTGGAGAGCAATTCACCACCACATTAATTCACCTCTAATATTGATGATTCACTATCTATTAATTATAGGACATTTTAGCAAGCGCAAAACGCGTTCAAATTATTTCTCTACTACTGATCAATTATTCCCTCTGCTTCTTAACATGATCATAATAATGTCTGAACGACTCAATTTATACTGATTTTTTTACATTGCACAAGGCAGCTCTCTTTTTTACAATTAAAAACTTGTAGTGCTTGCTTCATCCCCACACTTTAATTATTCATTTCCAGTTACCACATATCTTTCACATATTTTCAGGCATAAGGGTCAAACTACTCACGTCTCTAGGTATCGTTTTTAATACGTCCACACTTTAATTATCTTTGTGATTTTGAATGTTCATTATCATTTGTGAAATTGTAATGACATCTCCATTCAAAGCCATCCAAATATTACTGCCCAAGGTGTACTCTAGTTTCTTGCAAGTAGCAGCTTCATACCATATCAGTCCCTTCTTTCTATACATTTCTTTGGAAAACGCGAAAAGAACTAAAGAAAAATGTGTATACCTAAACACAGACGCACACAAATCATGCACTCTATGGTAAACTTTGTATACAGGAATGTTCACGAGATTAGGTCATCAATAAACTAGTAACAAAAATAGATGAAAGCTACAGGACTGTGTTTGCAAATCTTGGCTTATGCATATGAAAACACTCCGCATACTTTGTAGCCGGTTTTCTATGTGCCCGAAACTGTATCAAACTACATCAGGACAATACTGCTTTTAATATTTGAGTGAGAAAATGGAATCAACCCTTTAACGCAATTGAGTAATTGCAATTGTCAATTTAGATTTATAAGGAGGGATGGGAATTCTCCTGATTGTATTATTTTATGAATGATTGCTTTCAAATGTAGCCTTCAAGTACATGCAAGTGAATGTTTTCAATAAATGACGAGGCAAGATCTAGAAGAAATTTAATTATGTTTCAATTTACTGAAAATACGCTGGAACAGTCTGATGTGCCTCTGACGCTCTAATCGGATTGAAGCATAGTCGCTTATAAACTTAGAGCCAATCAAGTCTACCAGAGTCTGAGAATATTTTTTTCAATGCAATGTGACTCTTGGTGCACTCTGTGATATCTTGAGATTTATATTCATAAGAAATTGCCAATTTCGGTAACGATCAAGTCTATTGCTTGAAAGAAATTTATGAAGCAACGACGCCTAGAAGTTACCGTCGTAAAAGTCACCGACTTATATGGTGGATACACGCATGAGCAAGGACGTTACTAACTTTGATTTCTTCCGATCTTTGTACACTGACCCGTGAACTATTCTTCTATATAAAGGAAATAACTATAGGGAAACATGTTCACAATTGGAAAATAAAATTTGTACAAAAACTGTTCGAAGAAGTTCTGCAAATATTATCGGAACAACTGATTAGATGTAGGCCACGAAATAGAGAAAACATTACAGAAATAAGAGGATCCCAAGGTCTGAAATACCCTTTAAACAGCAACAAATGAGCTTTGTGCACAAAATATCTGAATTTTATATAATAACAAAATTTATTTTATTTTGGTTTGAATCAAACGATCATTTCAAGGAGTTTTGAAAGTTCAAACAAATTAATGTAGCGCCCTCAGGAATCTGATTGGGGAGTCATTAATCAAGAACTGCAAAAAATAACTATTCTTACCCCCCCCCCAAAAAAAGGTCCAGTAGTGCTAATGGCAATACTTTAGTTCATTTCATAGCCCAATGATGTTTTCATTTGCGTTTTACCTCATCTCTCTAGGTTAAATCGGTTTTTAGAAATTATTGTTGGCGCGCATGACATACCGTTAAATTTAAATATCAAAATTTAAAATAATTTTTGAGATATAAATTTTTAAATGGAAAACATTCAAAATAGCAGCCTGAGAAAACAATAAAATGCATAAGAAATATCTTAAGAAATTTCAATTCACAAAGTTACATTTCGAACATAACTTTTGAAAGGAAGCTCCGATTGTTGTCACCAAAGACAATAGAAGGTATTGTTATCCTCAATTTTATTTCAATTTTTTTAGCCTTTTGAAGGGATAATTACACCTCAAAGCAATTAACACTTAAAATATTGCTACCGACAATGTGGGGCTTGAAATACAGTCAAGTCGCTTTTTGTAGTGAGACGAATTGTAAAATGTATGTTTTAATAGGAATGTTTATTACCACCATAATTGAATGATGTATATGACCAACATCAAGTGTTGAAGCAGCGATTGAAATTAGTTTATCACCAGGAAACTTCACTGCTTAATATTTGGTTTGCACTTTTCGTAATTAAATCACACGTCTCAGAATTGATGCGGAATTGGCAATTATGAAAATTGCGCCTTTTGAAAATAACAGTTATGACAGTTCCTTAGCAGAGAATCGCGTAGCGGATTGCAGCAGTATTTCATTTAATACAAATTACATATTTTTGTTGGATTAGATAGTACATAGTTCTCTAGGTTAACCTTTAATCTTTCCCCAGAGAGTGACGGCGCACACAGTCTCTGAAATAAAGTAAAAGGCTGCTTAAGGGTTTTGAATGAGAAAATAAACTGATCATTGAATACTCTGTAAAATATGCAGCTATTTAAACGTAAAAGTATTTTTATGATTCGCTTGTTCAAGCCTAACATTTTGTATCAAATAGCCTTATGAATGTTACACCCTTTTCACTATTTTAGGCGTTTTAATCCATTTAATGATTTCTACGAGTTATGAATGTGTAAACCACAAGTACATACATTTCCAAGGGATAATTCCATTCAAATCCATAGGATTCCTTCAAGTATTAAAGAGATACGGCAAGAGTTCCATATGTACCCCCCTTTAAAGTTCTACATGTAACAAATTATTTTTTATTTTTGGTCTTAGGGTTAGGGTATTTGTTAGTGTAAGGCCATAAATAAAAAAAATTGTTTCCTGTAGAATTTTAAAGGGGGATACATATGGAACTCTTTCCAGAAATACTATGTGTTTGGTCCGATAATGGCTTTGAGTATACAGGCTGTCCCAAAAAATGTTAACACTCGGGACAAAATGCATTTCGATAAAAAGTAAGGGACACATGGGTCTTTGTTGGGTAACTCTTTCAAGCCAATAAAATAAGCTTTAATTTATTTCATTCCGATCCAATACGTAGAACAAAAGATATGCCTCATTAATTATGAAAGGCCATAACCAACTTGGTCCGATTTCTGCCTTAAAGCACTTGAAATGCATGATGCAACATGAATAGACTTGAGTTTATAGCACATCTTCTTTCCATCTTAAAAGGGAAACAAATAGACCTTGCCGTGTTTTTCTATTAGAGAAAGACTTCGCGATTCCTGTCAAAGTGTTTTACCAAACGCTCATCGTTAAATCTACCGCAACTGCTCTTCTAACATTCAGAGAAATATTGAGTTGAGTTCTTGCCATTCTGCCCCTTATGGATCTGTTTGGCCTGCTAGTGTTTTGTTTTGTCCCGCTTTTGATGGCCCACAATAAGTTTCACTTTCTACTTGGTGCTGTCAATCTTAAAGTTCATTTGATCTTAATGGCCTCTCTCACACACATCTTCCCCCATACTCATTATTATTATTATTTCACCAAGTTATTATGACTTTCTATAATCGTTTGTGTTTAAATGACCAAATCTTAACTGTAATACAACTCACGTAACATACATAATTTTTATAGATGTGAAACCCTTTAATTGGTTCTATCATCCCTAAAAAGTCCTGACAATTTACGTGGTCTAGCCTAAGCAAATGAGTAAAGTAAACAAAATGTTACACTATATAAGACAGGTCGACACGAAGTCTCGCCCTCATAACAAGAACTGGTGATCGTGGTTCAGATTCCCCGAGGCGTAGGCGACCATTGCTCCCAATCACAATGAAACAAGGCATATTTGGTGTTAACACCTCAATGTGAGCTCGCGCAATGGATGACATTTTAGATTTGAAATTGACAAATATCGCTTTCTAATGCTTAAGTTTCTATTGCCACAAAGCAAAGACAGATTAGTCAGGCTACATGTAGGTGAGACAAAAATACAATTATCCTGGTCACCACCGCCTGACTTATTAGAGCGGGCCCGGAGCACTGACCTGGGTCAAACAACATCGTTCATCCCCACTGCAAAAAATGTTTGACACCTTTAGCAGTTGGTATGGACCCGCTATATCAGTGCATGGTAGTTAGTACTCTCAAATTATCTTGTCACTTTTTCAATAGGGGCTCAAGTTACACAGGGGTCAACTTTTTAAAATGCTCCAAACCTTGAAAATAAAGGTATTGCCCTTTAATGGGTAATACAATAATAGTCCCACAGTTTGTAAACGATGGAATGACGTTTTAGTGGTAAATTACTGAAAGGGAATACTATTGGTAAATGACAGAATGTTCCTTTAAAGGTAAATTAGGAATGGTCCGTTTTGGTAAATGAACGAATGTCCTTTAATTTGTAAATGAATAATCTTAATTTGTAGATGGTCCTTTCTAGTGTAAATATAAGGAAAATGCCCTTTAAATTGTAATGGATGGCCCTTTAATCGTAATTGAAGGATGCCCTTTAATAATGAAGGATAACTTTTCAATTGGTAAATGAAGGAATAGCTCTTTAATTTTAAATGATGGAATATCCTTAAATTTGGTTTTAAACCGTAGTATAGTCCCTTTAGTTTGTAAACGAGGGATCCTTCTTTAATGGTAAATAAATGAATGGTGTGACCAATGTTAAATGAAGGAATGTTTGCCTTTAAGTGTAATGAAGGAAAAGCCCTTTGATTGATAAATTAAGGGGAATAACCCTTTAATTTGTAAATGATGGAATAAAGCCCTTTACTTGGTACATACTGCCATCGGTAAATGAGAGAACGGCCCTTTAAAGTTAATGAAAGATGGGCCCCCACTCCTATCAGACCCACGGATGACCCATGGACCCAGAGGAATGGATTACATTGGTAGTACTGGCTTCTACTGTAATAGGCTTCCTTCCACAATACCTAAGTTATGCTACTCCCCCTTATCTAGAAAAAAATATGGCAAATGTTGACCTTTTTGTTCGATGTTAAAATTTCGTATGTTTTCCCCGGGATCTGTCAGACCCGGGGAAGACCCGTGAACTGGTAATTAGTGGTTAGTAGGGTGTTGTTGCCTTCTAACAATTAGCTAGTCACAAACAAAAAAATCTGGCCAATTTGACTTTTTTGTGTGCCATGTTGACTATTTTACATTTCCCCCACCCCCCTCAGACCCAGGAGAAGAACCCCGGGTAGTGATTTATATTGTTCCAAGGGGCTTGTGCCTTCCTACTATATTCCTACGTTTGCCTACAGTAGCTCATCTAGAAAAAAAAAGATGTTTGCCGCAAATTTTGACTTTTTTGTGAAATTTTGGCATTTTTTATATTGGGTCCCACTCCTGTCAAACCAGGAACGACCCCTGGGGGACTATTATATGGTTCAAGAGCTTGGTGCCTCCTACAACGCACCCAGTTGTTGGTCTACTCATCACTCTCTAGACAAAAAGAAATGCCAAATTTGACCTAGTGGTGTGGAACACAAGACTCCATCCATACATCCTTCCAGACAGATCATTGCCTTTTCATAAGACTGATTTTGCTGCGCAATCCGTCAAATCAAGCCTATTTTGCTGCTCAATCCGTCAAAAAAAGCAGAAATTTTCGTCAAGATTTGTATTTCTTGGCCGCTACCGCTGAGCCCATAGATGGTTTCCATCACCATCAGGAGAGATACCGATTTGTAGCCTGTTTATAACGATTGTTTCATGTCATTAATATGCTATCTTTATCAAAAATGAGTAACACTGAAATCTTATTAATAATTATTGATAAAGCATGGTAAAGAAACAGTTACAGTAGGCACGCCACGACGCATATAGCCGTTAAAGGTCAATTTTCAAGGGTTCGAAGCTTTGGTGAGCCCTGACCACTCGTGGGAGTACGAGGAACGATAGTTTGCGCGCGGTTTCCATTAGCACTTTTAATCGGATGTGATTAATTTATTAACCCAGAAGAGGACCAATTATTCCCACAGACTTTCAGAATAATTCTTAAATATGTATATTTTGTTTATAAAATAGACAATTTTTCAATTGGGGGGGGGCGTCTATTCTCACAGTCGATATAAGGCAAATATAGTCATGATCAGCTGTCGGATTCCAGCAGAATTTTGCAATGTTTACATTTTCAATTATCTGCGAATGTGAATATATCAAAATGAAGAAAGTGTGAAAAAAAGTGAAAAAAATAAAAATATTGGAATATTTTCCCATCTTCGTTATCAATGTAATGAACGCACTTGGTTAGAAAAATGCAGTTTGAAAACACGTTGTCAAAAAATGACAGTTGACAGATAGATCAACTATTATACCTAGGATTTGAGCTATCGCTCCTCTTTTTATGCCACCTTGGTAGCTAAGTTAGTCAGCGCGCTATTCAAGTAATACGGACTTCTTGGTGGCTGAATGCAATGTGCCTCAACATTGCCATCGATGAACAGTGACAAGGACTGTGGTAAATATGGCGATGGAGCGTCCATTTAACAATACTTTGTACACGGACCATGTGCTTAAAACATGTATTTCTTTGAATTGAAAATCGGATATCGTCAAGGGTCTTTAATATTTCATTAAAATGTGGCCAACTTCGGAGACAAAAATTGAGCAAACGGGCAACTTCGGCTCGGGCAAGTGAACGATTGGTGTATTGTTTAGATATGGCCATTTTTTTGGCTAAAGTATTCGGCGCGGGCGCGGGCCCCCGGGGGGCCCGCCGCAGGCATTACAAAGGAGGATTATCAGGATTTCTGGTTCGGCCGTGCGTCTAAAAACCATGTTTTTATGGGGCATTGCCTGAAACCCAAATCGGCCATTTCTGTCCAAATTGGTCAAAATAATGATTTGTAAACAAAAGTGGACACTTTGGGAGGTTCCCGGAAGGTCGGGGGGAACAAGGACATTGCCAACTAGTAAAAGATAAAAGATCTACACTCAACATCACCGGCGTAACCTGAGTGCTAGTCAAATTCAAAGAACCGTAAAGGTTAGGGGGGCGCTCGTACGTTTATTCGAAACGATCACACACAGGCTTGACTAAAGGTAGCCTGGTCAAGACTATTAAATCTAATGACCGATATTGGATGCACTGTCTTTGCAGCGAGGTTAAGCCACTAACCTCGACGGATTTTGGACGTCAATATTTTTTTCTAAATTTATCATGATTTTACTCAGATCTTTTGAACATAGGTTTAAGAGCAGATTTGTAATGTCCCGGGACGAGACTGCCATAATAAATGCAAGTGCAATTCCCGAATTACGTTTGGACATCCGTAATGCCTGCAAAATTGAGCAGATGTGTCTTATCCCTTACCCCCCCCCCCCCCCGAAGGTTTTTTCGGACGGTTAATGTGTCTTCGGCCGCTTTGTGTTTCAATGGTTGATGACATTGCCTGGACCCAAATTGGCCATTTTGGGTTCCAGAATGGTCAAATTAATGATTTTTTAACAAAAGTGGACACTTTGGAGTTTCCCGGAGGAGGTGCCGGTGTTTTGGGCCTGCTTTGGGTTCCAATGGTTGATGGGCATTGCCTGGCCCTCGATTCAACTATTTGCTTCAAAAATGGTAAACTAATGATTTTTAAAGAAAAGTACAATTCCATAAAGCTGCTTTAATATAGAAAGAAACCACCAAAAAACCAACCCCCAACCCCACCACCACCACCACCACCACCCAATAAATCCTGAGTATGGCCCTGACTGCCTGAGGGGTGTCCCCCTAAGAAGTTGGGGAAATTAAAAATTGAAACCCGAATTTTGCCATTTGAGTTACATTTTATTTGTGATATTTGATAACTTTTATTCGGAAGTCAATAAACCATCTTACCCTATATAATTTCTATAGATCTTGAATTCTGGGTCTGGGGGTTACGGGAGTTGTGGCTGAGGGGGATTCGGGATGTGCCTCCCCACAGCAGTTGGAAAAATGAAATGAAAATCTAAATGTTGCAATTATTTTGGTAAAAACAGTTTTTTAATCGCAGCATTGTCGAGTGATTTTTTGTACTGTTTTGGTGTATTTTGCGACTATCGACATTTGGTAGTAATTTCTATCAGGGTGTGAGAGGCCACGTAAACAGACCCAAAGAGGAAAAAGGAATAAATCAGTAGCGTCCAAAATAGAGTAAAATCCCAAAAATTGGCTGTGAAAATAAAAAAGAGGGGAAATCAGCTGAAAAGAGAAACTTTCACATCCAGCGAAATCTCCCCCCCCCCCCGCACGGAACCTTAGCACCACAAAGAAAGGGGATCCGAGAGTGAGTAGGGAGGGGTCCCCACCTTCCCGAAGCCAAATAGGGGCCCTCCGGGCCCAACCTAAACCCAGAAGAAAAATGCCAGGAGCCTTCAAAAGAATGACCGAATTGACCCACTTTCGGTTCGAAGAGGGGGTGGTAGGGTTTTTTTTAAAAAACATTTAAACCTTCTACGGGACCCCGAGACATCACCTACCATAAAAAAGGGACCCCGGGTAGGGGGGGGGGGATGCCGAGGGGGTGCAAGGTAAAACCCAATAAAGCCATAAAAAAACACCTATGGCGCTCCATCCCTTATAGCCAAAAACATTGGTTTTTTTAGTCAGAGAACGACTACCCATAAAAGGCTCTCGATGGATTCAGATGGGATTCTCCCGTAGCCGTGGTTGATAACCATAAATATCGGCAACTTGGGACAAAAGCATGAAAACTGGAACATTACATTCCTTGGGGTGTGAACAAAGCAAACTTAGAGGGGGTGCCCAAAAATCGGACCTTATAATGACGTCATATGCCCCCCCGCCCCCTTTTGTGCATTATTGCTTAATGATGTCAAAATGGGAAAAATCTCAGAAAACCTATATGTGTGGGGTATCAAATCAAGCCTGAAACATAAAGATTGCCTTAAAGATACTTTTAGTAGGGTATCTTAGCATTTGGGGGTCCATTATAGGTCATTAAAGGTAATGGAGGTCATTGATATCAAATTTCGACCAAATGGTATCAAATTCCACCAATGGCGTGCATAAAATAAAGGGCAGTGCCGATACAGTATGTCAACAAATTTTGACATTGTAAAAAAATAAAAATCATCCAAATAAATGATTTTTGTTTCTATCAAAGGTAAATACTATGTAGTTTCATTTCAAATCATTTGAAGGAAGAGCGTGGTCTAGCGGTTAGGGGCTTGCTGTGGGCGCATTACCAAAATTACCGGGGGTTTTTTTTTTTTTTTTTCCGAATTCCCGGCGGGGTCACTTGCTGGGATTTATTCGGGTACTAAATTCTAGATTGTATGTATACCAGCTATTGATTAAATACAGGAGACCGCCTATCCTCTATGTTTCACTTGGGCAAATGGGATCATGAAGCATCCCGTCCTTCTTGAGGAACGTTAAGCCGGCGGTCCGTGTAAGGAGAGCCACAACTGTACAGTACTTTGCGTCGTGTCGAATAAGAGTAGGTGCAAACCCCTGACTCGTTCCCAATACGCCCCCAATCTCAAAATTTCGAGATGCGGTAGCAAGGTTTACAAGAGCTTTGAGGAGTGTTGTCAACAGCCTGAGCGTAGTAGCAGCAGTGCTTCTAAAAGAGGGGCTCTAGAGCTGGAGCATTGCTGGACATGCGGGAGAACTTTATAAAGCCTTTTTTATACGCCTAAGTGTCTCAACTCCCCTGTGACAT
Organism: Ophioderma brevispina; assembly: GCA_023653785.1. Taxonomy (NCBI): domain Eukaryota; kingdom Metazoa; phylum Echinodermata; class Ophiuroidea; order Amphilepidida; family Ophiodermatidae; genus Ophioderma; species Ophioderma brevispina. The sequence continues at coordinate 90,574 of JAMKCH010032872.1, forward strand.
TTTAAGGAAACAATTTTAATGCATGGGATTGAAATCCATACGGTTCCTGGCAAATATCCAGGGTGATAGTGCTTCCAAGGACTCTGGGTTGTATAGCATGAAATTGTTGGTGAAAGCGAGTGCACATCAATATCACATCAAGAATTATATGAAATCAAGAAATGATATCACAGATTGAGGTTGGCGCTTTATGATCATCCTTTATTCTTGTTCAAGATGTCCCTTTATGCATTGAGAGTCTGTAACATATTCATTCCTCAAAACCACAATACTAGTTGGTCTGGTTCAATTGTTTTTTTCCGTATGCCGGAGATTTGAAGACTTTGTAGCAAACACCGATCGGTGGGCAATAATTTAGAATTGGATTTACAAGGGTTTACATCATCTACACTCTCCAAATCTAGAAAAGACAACGATCCATCAAAAGAATTTGTGAGCTGCAAAACATTCCGTTGAAGCTTTGCCTGTTGTTTGTCCCTCTTTGGAACAATACTCAAGGTAAGCGGTCCTTCTATTATAGAGGAAGCTAAGGCTTGAACAACTTTTGATGAAAAACTCATGGCGGCAGAATTCTGACTGCAATTTGGGGGGAAAAATTTTTTTTTCGTAACATTGTTTAAAAATGCCCTTCTTTAAGGTTAAATTATACACTTCAAGCTTGTCAATTCATTTTACAGTATTTTATGAGAAATGCAGCTTTACATTGCAAGTTAATTGTATTGTACCTGTACATGTATGGGAATTTGCTGTGTGTCTGAGGTTTGAGTGCAGGTGGTTGGTATGTGTTTACATTGGGTGTGTGTCGTGTGTGTGTGTGTGGTGTGGTTTGTGCATGCAGCATGTGCTCCATTAAGTGAACAAAGCGTGGGTATAAGCATACGAGTGGGTTGTGAGAGTTGTAAATACCTAACATCTATGCGTTGTTTAATACATAGTTTTTTATAAATGTTTTAAAATATGCATTCGTTTTTTTATTTAAATGTACAGTATTGTAAATGTTGTGCAGGGCCTTCTTGGAGTACTAGATACTGAAGAACTGAGAAGTACCCTGGGTAAAGAAAGATTAATAAATTAATAAATAAAAAATATAAAGGCGGAGACTTGAAAACGCAAGTTTCAAACACGGCAATACCGGCTTCTTTCAAGACTTGTTGTCCAACAAGATCCACAGACTGTGTCAATTCATATTCCACAGCACAGAGCCATTCTATGTGAAGGGCCAAGCAGGGGTGTGTCCCATATGTACTGCCGTTGACAGTCACCAAGAAAAACTTCAAAATCTGGCTTATATTGCTTGTTTTTCAGTTTTGTATTTTACTTTAAGAGATTTCATCATTATGTGCAAAGTTTCTGGACGTGATTTTCTACAGTTTTGAACAAAGCAAAGCAATACCAGTGCTTCAAGTATTCTCTATTTTTAATGGCGTTATTCTGACACTCGGTGGTTGGGTACTTCTGTAACAGTTTCGCTAAAGTGTCAGGTCAAAGTGGTCTTGGGCTCAATTTTACAAGGTCCCTTCCAGAATTCCTCACTATGGGTAATCTTGTAGAAATCGACACCATCCTCATTTTTATCCATCGTCATTGTGTTCATTAATGAAATTGCCAGATAATCTGGTGAACAAATTAAGACAAGACTCTTGTGGACAGGCACATCCAGTGGATTGACCCTTTCTCGTTTGACCATCATCTTGTTTGTAAGTATTTTAGTTTACCTATTATTTTATTTTTACTGGATTATAATAATCTTTTTTGATTTTGACTTGTATTATTTTACCCTTAAAACTCCATCTGTATCAATATGTTTTGATCTTGGAACTGAAAGCTATTAACTTTAGAAATGTATTATTTTTTTTTAAATTTATTTATTTTAATATTATTTAGAGTTGGGGTCCCCTTTTATACATTCCCCTAGGGGGAGAGGTTTATAAACACGGGGACACATAAAACGTGGACCCCTATTTTTCCATTCAACGAACGAAAAGTTTCCACCCGAATTAACCACTGTGATAGCCTCACATAGCGCAGCAACCATCATAAGAAATAAGTCTCACATACACACCCACACTCGAACCCGCACCCACGTAAATGTTTATATATGAGGTCATACTTGAATTAAGAAAGGCATTTGTGAGTCTCGGAATTTAAATATACTTTACATATAAAGGTTGCTGGGTTTCCTTTTTCGTAGTGGGTTTCTTCATATTAAACATCGTACACCACACATTGCCAAAAACACACACCACACTGCACACCATCTACATCACTTGGAGTCCATGAATGTCATATCAAGTTTTATGCACACAAATAGCGGCGTGCGTTCTAGTAAGCTGAAAAACTGGGGTCCCCGTTTTCCAGGTCCCCATTTTATCCCCCTATGGGGATGTATAAATCGGGGACCCCAACTCTGAAAAACGGGACCCCAATCAAACCTTTTTGTAACACATAGAAAATGTTTTAGCGGACAAGTAGCTCAATCAGGTAAGCGCTCGACTCAGGTGTATGCTCATCCAATGCGTATAGGCGTGCGTTCAAGCCCTGTGAATTTCACTTGTCTTGTAATTTCCCTGGACAAAGAATTAACCGCTTGGTTGTCCTCGATTTAACCCGGTGCGATTGTGGGGGGAGGCCTGGTCCCGGCTGCGATGGTTTCTCTATGTAATGTTTGCTGATAAGGGAAAGGTCGCTGATCCCGATCTGCTGCTCCCCTTGAAATGATGCTAAATGGTTTATGGGTATGTTGGGCCAGTGGATCATCGACCATTTGTGGAAAGCGCTTAGAGGCCAATAGCAAAATATAACATAAGGCGCTATATAAATCTCTGCTATTATTATTATGGATTATTATTATTTTTAATGGGTCCCCCGTTTTCAGGGTCCCCGTTTTCGGGTCCCCGTTTTTGGGGTTCCGCTCCGGTTTTATAAACACCCCTTATTTTTACCATTTTGGGACAGGAATTGCCAATTGGGTTCCAAGGGCAATGCTCATTTCAACCTTTAGAACACAAAGCAGGCCAAACCCCACCGGGGGGAACCCTACAAAACCTTCCCGGGGACACTTCCAGTGCAACTTACATTAAATTTAAATCATTATTTGAACCTCTTATTTTGACCATTTTGACAGAAAATTGCCAATTTGGGTTTCCAGGCATGCCTCATCAACATTTGACACGAAGAGGCCAAAACACCGGGAACCGCCCACAAACCTTCCGGGGAAATTCCAAAAAGACCAGTGTCCATTTTGTTTTAAAAAAGCATTTATTTTGAACATTCTGGGAAAAGACCAATTGCCAATTTGGGTTCAGGCAATGGGTCATAAACCATTGAAACACAAAGGTAGCCGGAAAACACATGGAACCATCAAAAAACTTCCGCGGGGGGGGCGGGGGGGGGGGGGGGGGGGGGGGGGGGTATGGGAAAGACACAATCTGCTCAATTTGGGCATGGGGAGGATTTCCAAACGGTAATTTGTGGTGGACTGCTACATTGCATTTATTATGCACAGTCTCTGTGGTCAGTGACATTACAAAATCGGCTTTTAAACCTTCGACAAAAAGATCGGAGTAATTCAGGATAATTTAAAATGTAAGAAAAAAATATTGACGGCAAAATCCGTCGAGGGATAGTGCATTAAAGCAATAATAGCACATTTTAGAAAAGCGCCACCAATTTTCAAAAATTAGCTATTTCGCAGTTGTGTGGGGAATTAGGTTCCAGGAGGAAATACACTCTGCGAACGAGAGCCTCAAAAAATGCGTATTTATCATAAAAATAAGCGATTTTGTAACTAGAATGAGCAATCCCAGACGGTACTTACAAACGGCAGGAGCTGGACAACCGAAATTATGTCAGGCCATGATGAAAAGTGCCACCTCAAGACAATGACCTATAACTTGACTTTGCTGAACCAATAAAATATAACTAATGGGTCAGCGTAGGAGATACTACATGACGCTATTTCCCGGCTATTTCATATTGGAAGGGCCGTCCGGTTCCAGCAGCCCGTTGAATTATTAAATTCCTTCGTTTGCGACACTAGACCATTTTAGAGGAATGAAATAAAAACTGAGGAAAATGTGAAAAATAAATAAAGAAATGCAGCAAATAATAAAGAGCATGTATAACCATAAGAAAATTGCCTATTGTATAAATAAATATAGAAAGAAATGAATTGAATGAATGAATGAATGAAGGAATAAATGAATGGATGGATGGACGAATAATCCCAACGGCCTTTATTATTATTGAATAAATAAAAAATAAGAAAAAAGAAAGGATGGAGGTGGGGGGATGGGGGCAGTGGCGGCACGGGAGGGGGAGGGGAACGGGAAGAGACAAGAGAAGCGCGAAGACGGAGAAGAGCGGAGGGTGAGGGGAAGGTGGGAGTGCCCCCTCCTTCTCCCTCCCGGGGGAGCGGAGTAAAGCGGGGAGCGAGAGAGGCAGGGGAGGGCGAAGGAGATACGAGGAGGGGAGGGGAGGGGGCGAAGGGAATGTGGAAGAGGGAAGGGGGCTAGCGGAGGAAGACGACGGAGGAGGAGGAAGGAGGCGAGGGGAGGGCCGACCGGGGAAGGGGACCCGAGGGGGAGGGGGAAGAGAAGGGGAGCGAGAGGGAGGGAGGGCTGGCCCCTATCCGTTCCACAGGGGGATAGGGGCGGGAGGGGCGAGGGGATCAGAGGGGAGGGGAGAGGAGAGGCGAGGCCTTGGACGGCAACCTATTTTGATCCCCACTTCACCACCACCCATCCGCCGCGGTGTAGTATTCTGCAGTCTTGTGAGGGGAGGAATGGGAGGGAGATGGGGGAGGAAGGGATGGGGAGGGGGGGGGGCGGCTGAGGTGGGGAGGGGGGAGGGAGTGGAGTGGATGGGAAGGGGAGAGGAGAGGAGGGAGGGAAAGGGGAAGTGTGGAGGGAAGGGGAGGGGGGAGGGAAGGGGGAAATGGGGGAAGGGGGAATGGGGAGGGGGATTGGGGAGAGGGAATGGCGATGGAGCCGGGGAAAGTGAAGGGGAGGGGAGGGGGCGAATGGGGAACTCGAGCGTGCATAAATATTGCAAAAGATTCACCTGCAGAAATAAAAATGAAAATAAGGAGGAAATTCCGGAAAAAATCCTGAAAAAAACTGAGGAAATGTGAATAATAAATATAATACCAGGAATAAATAGCAGAGCATGCTATAATAAATGCATATTTGAATTAAATAAAACGAATTAAATGAAATATGAAGGAAAAGAATTAATGAATGGATGAACGGGGAATAAATGCCAATTACCTTAATGAATAAAGGTAATGATATGAATAAATGAATAAAAAATAACAAAGAAGGGAAGGGAGAAGGGAAAGGGAAGAAGGAAAGGAAGAAGGGAAGGGAAGGGAAGTGAAGGGCGAAGGGGAAGGGGAGGGGCGGAACTAATACGCGACGAGACGGAACGGGCAGACATAAAAAAGGAGGGATGAAAGGAAAGGGAAGGGGAAGGGGCGGGGAAGTGAAGTGGAAGGCGAGGGGATACGCGGTACGGTAAGTACGTTAGCCTGTTTCTAAAATTGAAAAAACCGTAATTGAAACCAGCGTTTGAAAATTCTCAAGACTAGAATCATACCGAAATGCATGTGGAAAAGGGATGCGCCCGTAGCGATGCGGCTATGTTCACTTTTCCTTTGTTGCAGCACCGAAAGTACCCGACAAAAACGTCAATTTTCTCGATAGGTTTAAGGTCAGACCCAATGACGGTACATATTTAAAACAAAACATGTAACGGACCCTCTGATGCAAAAATCTCTAAGAACCCCTTCGTTTTTCGGAGATATTTGAGATTTAGTTTCATTTTGCATCATTCGCTATGACGGACTGATAACGTTTAATCTCTCGCGCAGTAATGTAGTTAATATTTTTCGGAGTCTGGGACACAGACGAACACTTCCGCACCCGCCGTTTAGCGAGGGGAAGGGAGAGGGAGGGAGGGGGAAAGTGAAAATTAAGGGGAGGGGGAGAGGAAGAGAGAGGAAGGAGTACTGGAGGGGGAAAAAAAAAAAGGGGAGGGGAGGTAGAGGGGCGGGGGAGGGGGGTAAGGGGAGGGAGAGTGGAGGGAACAGCAGTGAAATTTTCTGTAAATATCACACAATATTATTAACACCATTTTTTTTCACATAACATAATTTTCTTTTGGCCCAGACATTTTATTGTTTCAACCTTTCATAAATAATATTTGTATAAAATGCACAAATTGCAACTCCCAATATGTAACAGTAAATTAATCCCAGCATTTAGGATGTCTGTATCGCGCCAATTCGGCGTAATTATGACTGTGCAGTAATTGTGGATGCTACTACCACACAATTGTTAATAAAATATTTAAGATTTTTCTTTCAAATATAAGAAATATTCAACAATTTGCATTGATTTCGCATTGAATCTGTACGGTGACTCATGTTCTGCCCTCACAAAATGGCCGCTGGCCGTGGGAAGTTCCGGTTGTTTCAATCGCCGAATATTCAATTACGTGTGCAGCCGGCTATCCATGTATAGAGGTCAGTGATCCCTACCGAGAAGTGGCCTTTGTCCGACAAGGGGAATTGGGGAAAGACCTATTTGGCCATGAAAATTTACCATCACGAAAAATGAGACAGAGTTGGATCTTGATGGTACTCTGTAGTTTGTCTGAAAAAATGTGTGAATTATGGCATGCTAAGACGGCATTCGCATGTTGTTGTTTTCGAGCTGAAGGTGTTGGGCATGCGTGAGAATGACACGCAAAATGACGCAAGTGAGATGTTGTTGACGCTAGGAGAAACCCGAGCTTTTATTTTGTCTTTGGAAACTTTCAGAAGGAAAAAAGAAGTGACGAGGAGATTTTTTTAGGATATGAATTTCTCTCAAATTTCATGGATCGGGTTTTGTTAGAACACCTACCGAGAACTTTTGGAAGGTTTATTGGACAAACAGGTGCAAAAGGAAACCGCAAAACCTTGTTTGAAATGCATGTATCGTATCGTTCCCCAGAGAAATCCATGCTTGCACTTTCTGTCGTGCACGACAGAAACTACTAACTCATCATGTGTATTACATAAAGACGGCCGTATTCGGCTATTCATTTCAGGTGTGATTTAATACATTGGAAGCTTCCAAATATGTAAAAACCTAGGTTCGAGAAAATGGGGGCGCTTCTTTCTGCAATTCTCCTCAGGGTCTATTTAACAGAAAGAAATGCACTTCTAAAAGTAAAAAAAAGTAATGATGAATGAATGCGGAAGGACTAAGGCAGATGACGGTAAAGTGGTGTTGGATCTTGGTGTAATGTTGATGAAAGAAATCAATTAAGCCTATACAAAATAAAGCCCCCAAAACCCATTCACCGTATACCTGTGCATATTGATTATTTCGGCGATATTACATGAAGGAATAACCGGTTAAAGGTGCGCAGTCTTACAGGTGGCGTAAACCTCATCAGGGAATAGAGGTAGGATTGAGAGAGAAGGAGAACTCTCTTCCCTAATGGCATTACGCAACGCCGATTTATCCCAATTATATCACTTGGCAATCAGTAAAACAGAGAACCGGGGCATAGGGCGGAACAATAATTTGGTACTGGGGGTTGAAGCGAATGGTTTGTTACAACTGCGTTGTTTATCTTATATCGGTATTTGTCTTGAAATTTACGCATGTGTGTTGGATGACATGGGAAATAATTGAGCGTTTTCGTTTGCCGATAATAAGGTTGGGAAGTCAAGTTGGGTCTACTAAACAAAAACAAATTGGTTGAATTTGTTCGTGATGGGTCATACAGCTCCTTTTGGATGTGTGTCCATTGTTAAATGGTCATGAAAAGCTGTTGGGAATAGCAAAAATCACTCACAGTAAGCCTCTGGCAAGCCTTACCCTTATCACTTGTCCTCCATGTAGCTGCGAGTAGCATTGATGCATTTGCATATACCTTAGTTGTGTTCAATCAGTGTGTTGCAAATGTTGTTTGTTTACACTAATTAGGGGTCCACCTCTTACCTTGCAGGGACACATTCCATGTCTGTTGAAATTTCCAGGCTCAACACCTTCAGGGTCAGATATATATATGTAGTAAAAAACAATGTACCATAGTTTACAACTGGACATAATTGTAAATTTCTGGACCGTAATTTTGAACTAAATGGTTTATATTCCTCAGAATGTAAATTTGTGTTTTTTTCCATGATAAGCCCCCCAGTGATGACCCAATCAAATTTGACCTAAGTGGACTGCTCAATTAATTATTTGGCAGTCAGAGAGTATAATATCCTCGTACCACAGGTAAATCATTTCTTTCTCAATTTAAAATACACACGTCGGGATTTCATGATCACTAACCTTTCCTGGGGTGGTGTGTGTGTGGATGTGTGGTGGTTGCGTGTGGTGTGTGGTGTGTGAGGGTTGCGTGTGTGTTGCGTGCGTGCATGCGTGTGTGTGTGTGTGTGTGTGTCGTGTTTTTTTTTTTTTTTTTTAATTAAAAATGTGTGTCACAAATGTCAAAAATAAGTATTATTATTGTTTATATGGCCTCCATTTTTCTGATTAAACTTTTAAAGGTATATTTTCTCATTTTATTTGAGAAAAGATTTTCTCACAGGACAAGTATTTTGTTTATATAAAAAAGAGATAAGGGGAATACCCCTAGTCTGTTTTGCAAGCTGCACCTGTTTAGAGTGCACAATAGGGGAAGTTGGGGATTCCCCAAGAATGCTAAAAATAAAAAACTTAAAAAAAGCAAAATTACTTTAAAAAAGATAAAAACATTGCAAGATCTGGGAATTCCCCACAAAGTTAATATATGAAGTGATGTGTAATTTAGATTGTGAAACTGAGTGATGGTGCAAGTCATGTTTATGCATAAGATGACCTGTAATGTCTATTTTTAGACTGGGGATTTTTGTGAAGTCAGTTAATAGAGATTTGAAGTAAGTCTCGCGGTGGCAGTTTGCAATAAGCTATACAGAGGAATAGATAGTTTTATCTACAATAATGGTTAGATTTTTTATGCTTTCACAACAGTGCCAGGATTTATTATAGTTCACTTCCATGGTGAGCAGAGTGACTGGAATTATTCTCTGTCGCGTTGAACAGAAAGGGCTGGAATTACAAAATAGGATTCAAATTGTGGACAGGATAGAAATCGTGTGATTATTGACTGGGATTTATATCGAGGGACTTACTTTATCCTTGTCGTCTTGAACGCTGGACAAGATTACCTGCAGGACTGATGAGAAGATAGATTCCTGGAATATCATACTGAGGAGTTTTGCTAATGAACTTGTGCGCCTGTTCATTTGAGCTTCGCGGAGGGGACATAACATCGGTGAACTGCAACGCTTGCAACACAGGACAATAGTAAACCATAAGTATCTGAACTAATGTGTATAGTAATTTTGTTTTGGAACATTACCAAATTCTTGACAAATCAAGTAAAGATCATTAAACTGTTTAGATATATAATTTAGATCATTGGCACAAGGCTCATTTTATTTGTGTTTGAAAGTATTTCTGACCTAGACGTTACGAGAAGTCATACAGAATTTGCCAAGAAATTTGTCAAAACCTCATTTCCTTGACTCATATTTTGAAGGGGGACTTTGGATATTTCAAGCATTTCACCTCCAAAAACTAAGTAATATTTAGTATTGTAACAAGTATTAACAGTATTAACATTGCTCAAAGCAAACAAGAAACCAAATTTGTATGTACCAGGGGCCGCGTACGCAGGATGTTTTACGGGGGGTGCGGGATTTCGAAAAAGAGCACATTTTTTGGAAGAAGGGAAAAAATGGACCTAACCCCCCCCCCCCCTAAAATGGCCATTTTTGAACACTTTTGTTTGAACACCTCATCACCAAAAAGTGGACTTTTAGTCATATTTCTCTTAATTTGGAACCCTTTTATCAAAAAATAGAAAAATGTGGACTTTTTTCCCTCTGTGGAATTGGGGGAGGCGAATGCACCCCCACGCACCCACACCTGCATACGGGGCCTGGTATGTACATTACGTGTACGGGTTGTTGTGGTGTGTGTGTGTGCAGCGGTGCGGTAAAGTATTTACCACACGGTGTAGTGCTGTGATGTTTTTTCCCATCATTAAGGAAGGGACCACCTCAAGGGTTAAGTTTAGAAATGACTTAAAAGGGCAGTAAAGGTTAATCCAAGAATTCATTCCAAATATCAGCCCCATATGTCAAAGCATTGGAGTTCCAATATTTTCTGGAAAAAAAAATGATTTTTTTTAATGGGAATGGATTTTTTGCATCATTGAGGAAGAGCGCCCTCAAAGGTTAAGCTTACAAATTAAAAGGGGCAATATGCAGGTTAATTAATGAAGTTCGATGAGTTATGTTTTAGAGTTTTTTGTTATGGTGGGTGAAATATGGATGAAGTCAAACAAATGTTTATTTTTATGGAAAGTTTACTATGCATTCCAGTTGAGGAAAAACACCTTCAAATTGAATTAAAGGGGCATTATGCAATTTTCCAAAAAGTTATGGAGTTCATTGCTGGAGTTGGTTTAGGGTGTTTTTGCTTGTGTTGGGAGTTATGGATTGAGTCATGATGAGTTATGTTTAGAGTTATTGGTGGAGTTAGGAATGTAGGTCATCATCGAGTTATGTTCCGAGGTTAGAGTATTTTGGTGAGTTATGGAATTAAAGATGGAGTTATGTTTTAGAGTTTTTTGCTGTTTTGGTTGAGTTATAAATGGAGCCGTCAATGAGTTTTAAGATTATTTGTTAGGAGGTATGAATGGAGTGCATTAAGGAGATATGTTCTTTTAAGTTATTGGGTTATTTAGGAAGGAGTTATTTTTGGTGAGTTAGGAGTTCATCGATGAGTTGGTTTAGAGTTTGTGATATATTTTGGTGAGTTTAAAATGGCGCCCATTAATTGAGTTAAATAGAGGAGTTATGTGTAGTGAGGTATGAATGGAGTTCATTGATGAGTTATGTTGTTAATAAAAGTTAATTTGGGTGACTTATGGATTGAGTTCATCACCTGTCGAATGTTATTTTTGTGAGTTGTGGCATTCATGATGAGTTAGTTTTAGAGGTTTTTTGTTTTTTTTTTTTTGGGTGGAGTTTAGGAATAGAGTCACCAATGATGAGTTGTTTTGAGAAGGTTTTGTTGGTGAGAATGGATAGAGTGCATTGAAAATTATTGTTTAGGTTCTGGTGGTCGCGAAAGACGGGTGACCGCCTTGTGTCTATTTAAAAGGCCATCTCCATTATTACTGTGAGAGGGCAATTCCATTAATAAATTTACCAATTAATTCCTCAATTACCATTAAAAGGCCATTCAGGCCAGTTATCAGTTACCAAAGGGCTATTCATCCATTTGCAAAGGAAATAGGAACAATTCCATCATTTACCTTGGAAAGGGCAAGGCAATTTTATTAAAAAGTGCCATTCCTTCATTACCATTAAAGGGACATCCTCAATTACTATTATTAAAAGGCTATTCATCCATTTACTAAATAACCGGCCATTCTTCAATTTACCAGTTTTTAAAGGGCCATTCCAATTAAAGGGGCATTATATGATTTTCGGAAAATGGTTAAGATTAAAATTGGATATTTTAAAGAGCATTATGTAATTCAAAATAAATGACAGAATGTTTTTGCACATTGAGAGAGCCCCACGGGTATCATGTTGACCTCAAATACTGTACTACACGAAATTTTCTATTTTGCCCAAAGATATTTATGTCTATCTGAATCTTATTTTTGTTCAAAAAGTTGTCTCCTGCATTTGCGTAGGCACAGAATCATTCCAGTTCCACCTTACCGTGGGTTTATGCATCATTGATGCTATCCGTTGTGTTCGTGACTCTGACTTTCGCCCCATTTTGGTACGTATTTTCGGGGTGTTAAAGCTTAATTTTCTCGCACGAAATTCACATATTGCTACCAATTTCTAATGGAAATCAAAGTTAGTATCTTATATGCGTGGTAAGTTACATAAATGAACCGAAAATTTCAATATCATTTCGATTTTTGAAATTTTTCTTCGAGTACTCGTACTCGCAATTGATGCGCTTGGAATTAAAAATTTTGTGGACGTCATATCGGGGGTCACCGTCCTGTAAAAAATAAGGAAGTAATGCACTGGCGTTCCTACTGGTTAAACCCTATGAAAGAGCGGGATTAGTAAGTTTTAGTATAGGTCCCTACGATGCACATAAAACGACTGTAATGATAACCTATCAAAGTCCACGCATCCGATGAAAGTATGTTATAGCATGGCATGAAAACTTTGAGTCCGTTGTCTCACTTTGCGTGGGTGTTTCTGTCTAATTTACTCAAATGTCGATTATAATTAACCATCAATTACCTCATTTACTCTCAGGATTAATATAAAGCAGAAAGAAGGAATTGCCCGGCTTCCTGATGCGAAAGAAGATAGGATTTTGTCATTTCACGAATGTTGCTCTATACTGTTACCTATCCAAAACAGAGTCTGTGTTAACCTAAACTCACGACGTAATCTCGCAATATGAAGATCCCTATGAACTATAACAGGCGAGCTTGGATTTCCAAAGGTTAATTCTATTTTCCGACATAAATGGATAACGCAATCTACCCCGTTATAGACGCACGGCAACATCTTTGATACGGAGAAGGAAACTAACACATTTGGTCTCGCAGTCTTACTGCATAGCGTGCTCTTCATTCATCCAAAGCATAAACAGCCCAACCAAGGAAGCGAACAAATAGTCCTGCACCTCGATGGACACCAACAAATTGACGGACATCCTACATAGACACGTGAATGTTGAAAGTGCACTTGCACACACTGTTAGAGGTAGTTGTGGTCTAGCGGAAAAAGTTGCAGGACTCGTGATAAATCGACCGTGAAAATCGTGGGATTCGAGCACCAACTATTGGTCAACGCGTTTGGGGTACCTGGGCAAGAACTCAGGTCTCAAGTGCCATCGTCCATACAAGCGAAATCTGGGTAGATGCTATGGGAATGATTACGATCTAACGGCTGATAGGCTTGTGCGATTGTAAGGCAGGTCTTCGAGCAGCCACCCGAAATGAAGCGAAATGATCGTTGACGATTTCTTGAAGGCGGCGTCGTACGTCGTAATAATAAATTGTGAGGCGCTTGTGTGCTTTGTAGGCGCCAGTATAAATTTCTCCGTTATTATGATCTTTTTTTTTAAAAAGTCTTAATTTTACAGATTTACCTTTTAAATTACCGTAAACCCCAATTATTCAATTATCTTCACCCTTTATTACCTGTACCTAACATAAAATTACAATTTTGAAGCAGAATAATGTAAATAAACAGTGGCTAGAAAATAATACTACACATTTTGAAAACGGGTAGTATTTATACGCGGATCGTTATTATATTTCCGTAATGTTACGTTCTTTTGTAACTTACTTGTTTTTAATGTAAGAATATGAACTATGAAAATCGTTTTATCTATAAAATGTGTTAAATAACGTCGTAAGTAACGTCATTAAAAAAATGCAAAATCTTATTTTCCCTATCATTTAAAAAAAAAGTTTAAAAAACATTTCCTTCTCTTTGTACTATATTTAGTTTAATTTGAAAACAAGTAGTACACATACATATATATTTAATTTTAGCATTTGTTATCAGTAAAGTCATGTAGTGTAGTGGATAAGGTTTAGGACTTGTAATCTTCAGGCCCTGGTTCGAATCTAGGTACATGTATTAAGTTTATTTATATGATGATGATTAAGTAATTGGTGACATTAGAATGTCTACATTACCATATAAAACAAAGTGTATAAACTGGTTTAAATCTTTATTTCTTCACGTTTTCCCTTTTTTATTCCCTTTTCTCAAAATTGTTTGCCTGAAATATAACTTTTTTACAACAATGTGGTAACGTAAATAGAACGTTTGTATGATGCCATAGCTACAACGTGAAATTGGTCAGAGGATTGTAATAACGTTTTAATTCTTTATATTGTTTAAACAAGTCAAAAAAACAAAATGACTTTGAAGCTGAGATTTTACGCCGTTTTTTTTACGTTCCCTGCAATGGTTCCCTATTTTTACGGCTCCAGTTATTTTACGTTCTTCACGTTGTGAGTCCCAGCTGCCAGTCAAATCCCTGTTTTTACAGGTTTATTTTTAACAGTGCAGCACATATAATTGGTATAAGGAAAATGCACGATTTTCTGAAGTCATTACTCTCAACAGAAGCCTGTTTTGGATATTATCTTTATTATGAGACGGTGCTTAGTGGTGATCATGTCGTTATTTCCACGTGCGGCGATGACCACGCACACTTTGATGTCATTGATGTTGCAGCTGATGGACTGTTGAAGTGGCGGGCAACAGGAAATCCCTCAAAATTGACTCTTATTATAATTTTGTCTTTGGTGAAATATATTCCTGTTTTGGAATATATACCATGTTCATTTTATTTCGTCCAAATATACTAAAATATCGCCTAATCCGGTTGTTAGCAACATAGTGCGTATATGTATTTCATCTTTAAAATACATATATTTCAAGATTATCTGATTAACTGTTTTTTTTTTTTCAGGCGAATGATAATCAACTGAGGCTACGCTAACTGAGGCTACGCTAACATCTTTGGATAATTTCATATTCAGTCTTTTCGTCTTTAAAGCAGCATGCATGATTGATATGGCCTGATCATGTTGATTATATATAAATTGCCATTAAACAATAGCATGTAAGGGACTTCGAACGGACCAACTTAGAACTATATTGGCATTGTTTGTGGGAACTCTAAGCTAGAATTGTATAAGCACTACTACAATATATATTTGTGTTACACGTATTGGACCAAATGCTTGATTAACGCACGGACATTTGCGTACACTTCAAAAATTTAAAGTTTATTGATTGCAGATGCTTACAACGGTATTTTATTCTGGAAGAGACGTTAATGCCCTTTATCACACAATGAAACAAGAATTAAAAAGAAGTGTGCAACTGGTTTAAATGCACTAAAAATTATCTCCTAATGCCTTCAAAAACCAATCTTATGCTTATTGGTACAGCCTAATCGAAACAAAACCGTGCTCATATAAATAATGACATATATCTAGATGGTGCAAATTAAATCGTGTTTCTTACTTGGGATAAATTTTTGGGTAAATATCGGGGGATGAAAACCGGATCTGGAAATGCATATAAATGACATATTTGTAAGACGTGTTCAAAAATTAGGCTCTGAACAAGGGAACAATTTGTACCTAAAACCTGCGTTATACCAATTGTATGTTCAGTAACTTATGCCTTATATGACTTAAGGAATTTTGTTATGGGAGAATGCTAGTGAGAAATTTTTAAACACTATTCAAACTCAAAAAAGGGCATTAAGAATAATGTCTAATAGCTCTTATGTATGTCACACCAAACCTTTGTTTGAAAATTATAATATATTAGATATTTTCCATTATATGATAAGGAAAACGGGGTATATGTTTAGGTACAAGTACAAGAATGGTTTACTCCACAATCATTTGATACACTTATTAACGATTTGGAAAGTGTACATACATATGATTACAAAGAAATAAATCAAATTACCGGATTGAGATTCACCAAATGAAAGTCTGTGTTAACCGCTGGCCCAACTTTTGGAATAATTTACCACTTCGTATTAGATTGGCTAAAAACTTAAACTCATTTAGGAAGGAGCTTTCTTCTTTCATACGGGAGAAAAAAATAAATTAGTCCGGTTTATTATGTAAATTTGTTAAATTCATAAACATTTTACTTATTCTAGTGAGTCACATAACCAATTATGAGCTTATTTGATCAAATGATTGGTAACTTGATGTTTTTGTTGCTGCGTGAATTGTGCCATGGTTGCCACGTGTTCCTATTTGTCCAATTCACTAAGTGCACAATGTTAGGGAGTTTTTTATTCATCAAGTTTCCATTTCCTATTATTTACTTCAATTGGTGTATATGCTTCTATTTAAGGTTATTTATTATTTTGGGCAGCCTCTGCCTTCTTTCGTGTCATACTGGCACAAGTTGTTATATTTGCATGAAATTGTATCTTAGGGTTTGAGACCACTGTCATTGTCGTTGTTTTGTCTATGTGTGTCACTGTTGTTGTTTGTCTTAGTGTGTTGTGATGTATTATGGTATTTGGTGGTGCAACGGTTATTCAGGCTTTGCTTTTTGTTGCATCTCCTCCATCATGTTTTTATCCTGTACATTCTGTCTGCATATATTGATGGAAATAAATAAATATGAATGAATATGAATGAAAAGTACAGGCTGTCCCAAAAAAATGTTAACACTCGAAACAACGACATTTTGATAAAAAGAAAAGTACGCATGGGTCTTTGTTTGATATTCATTTAAAGCCAATAAAATAAGCTTTAATATGCCATTATTTCATTCCAATCCGATACGTAAAACAAAAGATATGCTTCATCAATTATGATAGGGCAAAATCCACTTGGTCCGATTTCTGCCTTAGAACACTTGGAATGCATGATGCAACATGAATACACTTGGCTTCACAGCACATCTTCTTTCCATCTTAGAAAGAAAACAAATATACTTTACAGTGTTTTTCTATTAAGAAAGACCTCAGGATTCCTGCCACCGCATTTACCAAATGTTCATCGTTGTATCTACCACAACTGCTCTTCTAAAAAAGAGAAACGTTGGCTTGTGTTCTTGCTATTCTGGTCCGTGGATCTGTATGGCCGGCCACTGGTGTCTTTATTTCAAATTCTGCCTGCTTTATTATCAGAAGTTTCTCTTTATTTTTTGTTTACTTTCGTGTTTTTGTTGTTTGTTCTGCCTCTAGAATCATAGATTTTCTGGGGAATCCAATAAAGAAGTGTCTGATTGTTTGGTTTAATTTGGTTTGGTTTATCATGCTGGGTAATTTTGAGCGATTTGATAGGGCTACTAACTCTGCTAATGAAAGTGAACTGATTAATATTTGAAAAAAACATAGTATTGCTGATCATAAAGACAATAATCACACTGTATGACAATAATGAAATTCAAAATGGATTGTCAATATCTTAAATAGCTTCAATTACCAACCAATAACACAATAACCCAATTTTGAGTATGTTTGAAAATCATGTTTCACACAATCTTAACAAATGTAACCACTGCAAATCGGACCAATCCGAATTTGTACTCTCCTTTTTGACGAAGCATATCTGTTGTTCTACATATCGCATTGAAATGAAATAAACGGCAAATAAAAGCTTGTTTAGTTAGCTTTAAGAGCATACCAAACAGAGACCCATGCGTACTTTACTATTTACAACATGCCTGTGTTCCGAGTGTTAACATTTTTGGGGAAGCTTGTAATGCACAGTCAGACAGAGACCAATTCCATTTGTGCAAGGACGAAATTTAATGACCATTAAATTATAAGTGCCCATGCGTTGAAATGTAATGATCATTGACGAATTTATTTTACGAAATGCATAATCCAATTTTCCCAGATATGAATTATAACGAAAATAATGTTTAATTGAACGGGCAAACCTATAATAAAATCTGTAAAAAAAAACAAGTAAGCACGCGCTAATGGATGGCGCGACGGTTACATTTCTCCAACATCATGACATATAAGATAATCACGACAAATACTGTGAAAACTGTTCTCAAGAGATGGGGAAGAGAAATCACGTGATCGATTGACCCCCCCCCCAAAAAAAAAAAAAAGCAAACGTGAGCGTTGCGTCTGCCAACGGAAGTGGCTCAATAAAGCCATCACAGGTTTTGCTGAGCTCCATCTGTTTCAGAGCTCGATCGTACTACACTAATAAGCATTAATTTTTATTTTAAAATTTAATTTCCACACCTTAGTGTTGCAGCTTGTATCTCGTGATCACCTGTAAACTAACTAAAGTTTGCAAGCCCAAAAGATATTCTGACGCTTGCAAAGTTTCACCATATATCGATGAACATAAATATTCAAACCTCCCGCTTAACATTTATTATTGCTGGAGTATTTTTTGATCAAATGCTCCCGGCAAATGCTAGTATTCGAATCATAGGAATTATATAAATTGTTACAGAATAGATCCAGGTTATTCACGGAATGCTATATCAAAAGATATGACGATGTTTTATTAGTTTCAGAAGTAATTCAACACAGATGAATCTTTTAAGTGGCATATGAAATGACAACTTTATGGAATTGTACGTTGTCCATTTCCTTCGTGGTGATTGCAGTGTTTTCTGTGAGTTGCCTCATTGAAGGTAAGTACAATGGCTTTATTTACAGTTGGCACAAAAAGTATCTCGGCATGTTTTTCGATCAGTATTGTGCCGAAGTCAAATAATTCTGAAGTTTTCACGCTGTACATTTTGTTGCCTCACTAACTCATTTATACACTGTAGTCTATGTGTGTTCTTGTAAATTAGGGGTCCAAAGTGTGACAAAGGTAAGAATTTCAAAATGGTTTAAAACTGATTGGAAGTATGTTTTAGATTTAGCGTTATCTAAAATATGTAAAAATGTAATGGTTTTAAATGCACTGGGCATATATAGAAAACTCACCAGACCCAACATAAAAATGACCAACATAACAGGGACACCAAAGTCACTTTGACTTCCATATTGAAAAATAAAATAAAACTTAAAATGACTTAAAATACACTTTTGAATGTGATTTAGTATAGTCTAGTAGGTAGAAGGGGTGTTCGTGCACCCCCCATAAACTTCTAATCAATGTCCCTATATCAGAAATCATGCGTAGAAAACGATGAAACGATTAGCTATGTTAAAATCAAAAAGTGTCCCACGTATCATTTTTATGCAAATAAATATGCAAATTAGTATCGCCATTACAGAAAAATACAATTTCGATATATCTCAACCAATACTGTTGATAAATGGACAAATAAGGTGTCTGACCCTACGTTGCGAGGGTCGAAGATCCAGATGGAACGATTTCGAACATTTCCAGATGGCCCCATGATGTCATAATATGCAAATTAGAGTCGCCATTACCTAAAAATCCATATTTGGGCATATCTTGGCCAATATTCCACATTCCTGCCCATATCAGATGAAGAAACTTATGTTTTGAGGGTCAAGGATAATTTTAAAGGTACTCATAAATTATGTTCATGTGTCACTAACATGTTCACCAGCAAATATATGCAAAACAACCTTCTCACTAGATGAGCTTACCTCTGCTATCAGCCAACTAAAGAGTGGAAAGGCCCAGGGGCCTGATAGTATACCAGCGGAGTTTCTGATGCACTGCGGCCCACGATGTTTTGAATGGCTCCAGGAGTTGTACACTTGTTGCCTTAACAACCAGTTCATACGAAGCTCTGGAGGAGGGCTACCATCATCGCACTCCCCAAAACCAAACAAGCCGGTGGCAACCCCAAGAACTACCGCCCAATATCACTACTGTGTGTTTCCTTCAAACTCCTTGATCCTGGCCCGGCTGAGCCAGTCGTCGAATCCCACCTGCCTGACGAACAAGCAGGATTTCGCCGTGGTTGGAGCACTGTCCATCAGATTGTAAAACACACAAATGATGTTGAGGAGAGCTTTGAAAAGCGTCGTAAGGCAGGCGTCATCTTGGTGGACTTTTACTGCAGCATATGACACCGTGTGGCACAAGGGCTTAACACGCAAGCTTCTCAAGATCGTCACCATCCCGGATCGTCACCTTGTATAATTCATGTGCAACATGCTTGCAAACCGTAGCTTTGTTCTTAAGACCAGTGATTGGCAGAGGTAGAGTCGACTGCGTGTCCGAAAGAATGGAGTCCTACAAGGATCAGTGCTGCCTCCCTTTTGTATATCAGCGATCTACCTCAAACAACATCTAGACAATAGGGCTACGCCGACGATCTTGCCCTTCTCCACTCGGACAGAAGCTGGACTGAAGGTTATTCAATTAATGATACTAAATATATCTCTACCCAATTCACTGATGACTTTAATCTTATCACTACAAATAAACGGACTCATCAACGTATTATCAATGAAATATCTACCTGGACTAAATCAATGAATCTCAAACTCAAGCCAGTGAAATGCAAATCTTTGTCAATGGTTGGGGGTAAGCCCACAGCTATCTCATTTGATCTTGCTGGGAATTATGTTGACTCCATTGAAAAAGATCCTCATAAATTTTGGGCTCGTTTCTATCTTTTTCAGGAAAACAGGGGGAGAGTTTTGATTATGTCAAAGAACACTTGGAGACCAGGCTTGTTAGTATTAATGAGCTGAAAGTTAGAGATGAGTACAAGCTTAAAATATACGGGAATTATGTTCTCCCTTCCAGCCGGTTTATCCTTACTGTTCATGACATTACGAAGACCAACCTCCTGGCTCTTGATGCTATTGCTCATAGATATTTAAAATCATGGTCAGGGCTTGCAAGATCCGCTGCCCGGAAGTCCTTCATTCCCCCCCATTTTGCTGATATCAAATCAATCTACCAACTCTATTTGGAGTCGCATACATTGGCGCATTTTTCTCCAGAACCAAGGGCGATTGTAAAGTCAATGTTGCCCTCGACTCAAAAATTAAACGTGAGTTATGCTGGTCTCGCAAATTGTCCATCTCTTGCTATGCCGAAAGTGTGGTTGATGATTGTAACAGCAAGATGGAGAGTGTGACATATAAACAAAACAAGTCCAAGATTACTAAATCTATTAAAGAGGAAGTTAGTGCCACATGGACTAACCATTAAGAGCCTTGCAATACAGGGTGATATGGTTCGTATTTCATCGTTTGAATCCTCTGATTATCTTTGGAAATCCTTCATCTTTGACATACATGGTGTTATGAAGTTCTTGTTAAATGCATTAAATCCTACCAAAGCTAACTTAAGTCGTTGGGGCAAAAGGATCAATACGAAATGTAACTTATGTGGCAAGAAAGAAACTTTGCACCATATCCTTAATAACTGTAAGTTTATGCTAGATCAAGGCCGTTATACCTGGCGCCATAATTCCCTTCTTCCCATATTTTTGGACAGTATCAATTCTATTTGCTCTGACAACTGGAAAATTTATTGTGATCTTCCCGGTGCTTGCAAAATAGCAAGTACAACAATCCCACCTGACATTATCCCTACACAGCAGAGGCCTGATCTCGTTCTTGTCAATCGATCCACCACAATCCTTTTCATTGCTTGGTTATTTTTGTATATTGATGATGAAATGAAATAATAAAATAAAATAAAAAAATAAAGTACACTTACTGCAGATATGGCCCTACTGCAGCATATCTCAAGACCTGGAGACTCAAGCTGAGTGAAGCCAAGACCACCGCTACTGCCTTCGATCTCAACACCAAAGAGGCTCAACGCCAGCTTCAAATCCACCTCAATGGAGCGCCTCTGCCAAACAATCCTACACCAACTTATCTGGGAGTGTCGGCAGCATCTCGAGTCATTATGTGCAAAGGTATTTTCTAGGAATAACCTCCTGTGCCACCTTGCTTGATCTTCATGGGGTGCACCACCGCCCTGGCTCTGGTCTAGACTGCTGCTAAATATGCCGCCCCAGCATGGTGCGATAGCTATACACACAAAGAAGCTTCGGAGAGAACATCACACACTTAAACTGGCGCATAAGGCTCTGTTGGATAACAGGCACATGCTGCATAACACTGTCAAAGAATAACACCAGCTTGGCAGACAGAGACCGCGCTCTCGTCGACCCTTCTGTCGACACGCTGCTAAACTCTCCAGGCTCCCCATTCAAAATCTTACAGACATGGAACACTGCCTGGCTAGATACTTCAAGACTAGACCAATTCACTACCACACCTATGACAGAACTCCCACCTGGTAGCAATCTTCCACGAACATAGAGTCGGTCGTTTCAACAGAAATATGCAGCGTTGGGGGCTGCGACGATCTCCAGCCTGCCAATGTGGCTCTCCATCACAGACTGCGGATCACATTCTTAACGAGTGCCCACCTTTCGCTCACCGGTGGATATAGACTTCTCAAACCCTAACCAATCAACAGTGAGCTGGCTCCACCAACTTCAACATATTTAGCTGCTCCCTCATACGCACGAAGAAGAAGAAGAAATTCAAATTAGGGCCTTCATTGCAGATTAACTCGTTCGGGGTGATTTCAGAAACTTCTCCGGCCAAGTAAATGTAGACTTACAAATCTGTACTTATCAAATACTTAAGCCCTGTTTCTTTAATTCAACGTATGCAATGATTAAAGACTTAGACAGTGACATGTAATCAAACCAAAGAAAACGTGAGGAAAAGGATTCTGTGGTATTCGATGACTCTCTGCCAACATGTATCCGTCACGTGCTATCCATATCCGTCACGTGCTATCCATATTGTAGCATAAAGTCAAGGAAGCAAATAGTACCGACTATGTTCGTATGTCAGTTCGCCAACCAGAAAGCATTTGTTACAGTCTTGTAGGACATAATATTAGAACTCATGTCTTCAAAAACTTCAACTTTATTATTTCCATAAAAAATCAAATACACAGGAATATACATTAACAGAACAAATATTATGTAGGAGTTGACCAAAAGGCCAAAGAGACCAGACTAGGGTCAACCCCTAAAAGTAAAATTAATGTTACAACGCACAACTAAAAAAACAATTCACCTTAATCACGTTAATTCAAATTGCCATCAAACAAGAATTACAGTATAAGTAGGACAATGTTCAAAAAGTATTATTTGTATTTGGAAATAAATTCACATTTAAATAAATTTACTACTACTACTACTAAACCAAAGTTTTAAATCCGGTTTTATCCCCGTCAACGGAGTGGCCGGATTCACCTCACATTCGCAGCAACCACCCTTACTCCTTCCTTCCATTTCACCCGATTCAATGCATCCTCCATCCTCATCCTAACCCTCCTACTCTCCTCCTCCACTTGCTTCTTCCATGTCTTCTTTGGACGTCCCCTCCTCCTCAAACCTCCCACCTCGAACTCAAAAGCCCTTCTTAACACATGCTTGTAATCCTTCCTCAACACATGCCCATACCAACGTACACTATTCGCCTTCGCCAACCGGTCCATCGCCTCTTCCGAACCCAACATCTACATCAATCCTCAGTCTTCATCCTGTCCATCAACTTCACACCACACATCGCTCTCATCATTGCTCTCTCTCTGTCCTCCTCAGAATACCCATCTCATTTTCGCTCAGACACCACGTCTCACTCCTATACAACATCACTGATCTTACACAACTCTTATACACCATTCTTTTCATCTTCAAGGATATCTTTTCCCTTGCAACAACTCCCCACATTCCCTAAACTTCACCCATCCATACCTCACTCTAGCTGTCACAGCCACCTCGCTTCCACACCCCCACTAACCTCATACCCTAGGTATGTGAACTCCTTCACTGACTCCACCTCATCACACAACTTTCCTCCTGTTCCACCATCCCTCCAGCTCCCTTCTCACATCTTCTGCACACAAAATCTCTTGCCAAACTAGGGGTCGCTCTCTTCATCTTTGTGCATCTCCCATGGACCCAACATTTCTCACACCACACATCTGAATTTGCTTTACCTCTACTCTCTTCCCACACACAACAACCCATGGGTCTACCTTACTCTCGCTACCACCACCTCCCTCGCCATCCCACTCAACCATCACTTTGTCTTCCCTAGGTTTACCTTCAGACCCTTACTCTCAAAATCCGTCTTCCATTTCCAAAAAACTTCTCCCCTCAGTCCTTCCAATGTCTCGCTCCTTAAGACCAAGTCTCAGCGTACAACATCTCGACTCAACAAACCTTCTTGTTGCACTCCATCCGTACTACATCAATCGAAAATCAAAGTCAATGGCGAAAGTTACAGAACTTGATGCCCACCCACCTTCACCTCAAAAGACTCATCGGACAAATCAGACCCCACTCTAACTCCTTGTTTTTGGATCCTTCCAATGACAAACCATCACGTCACGGCTCTAACCATACTTCTGGTATCCTTCTCTTCCTCATCGTCCACGTGCCCTCCTTCTCAAACAAATATGCCTTCCCAATGTCTACAAAACACATATACAACTTCTTCCCTTTATCAGGGATCCTAATAAATCGGGATAGGACACTCGTCAAGAGAATGGATGCGTCCTGCAACACTGATCTGCAATGAAATCTGTAGCCTTACTAGTTTCGCCAGTCCCCCCGTGCGTGTGGCGCTATTACTCTACGTCATCCCCCGGTTTGCGTCATGTGTGACCTTTATGCATAATTTAATTATTAGCTTATCGAAAATGGTGGCGCTATCACCATCGATCGAATTGTCTATGGCAATTTGACACAGTGTCACCCGCCTGCCTTTAAGCTCGAATTCCTCTTGCAACCTCTTTAAAATAAACACTTGCACTATCGTTCCCTTCCATGGCATAAACCCAAATTGCCCCTCATCCACTTCCACTATCTTCCCGAATCCTATTCTCTAGACCCTCTCCACAATTTTCTTTTCATGCTCCAACAACTTCAAACCCCTATATACACCAAACTCATTGCAAACCACCCCCTTTCCCTTGAAAAATTGGAACCACCATCACTCACTGCCCACTCCTCCGGCATGCCCCTCCATCTAACACCTTCTCCATCAGCACACCAATCCCTATCTCCACTCGCACTAATATCTCAGCACTCACCTCTGATGGTCCAGCAGCCTTCCTTTTCTTTTCATTCTCCTCTTATTGCCTTCAATTCACCACTTCTTCCCGCTGATCCTCTTAACCTGACCCTTCTGAACCACCTCAGCCTCTACCTTCTGATCCAGCTCATTCTCCTCATTCAGTTCCTTCATCTCCATATGCTCTTTCCAGACTCTACCTCTATTTCTCTCTCACTAAAAATTCAACTTTCCATATCACTTCCCCTTACCACTTCCCCTCATACCTCTTCCCCCTTCAACATCTCTTCCCTCCTTTTTCATTGCCTTCACTATCTTATACACCTTGTTTTTTTTTGGGATTCTCTTTCAACTCATTCCTCCCCGTCTCTGCGCTTCCTCCTTCATAGCCCTTCGCAACCACGTTCTTTGCTCGCTTTCCCGTTACCCTTATACTTACTTTATTCTCTTCCGTACTGCTTTTCCTCATATCCTTATACGCATCCATCTTTCTCCCTATCGCCTCATTCACCTCAGCATTCCACCACCCTGTATCTCTTCTGTCCCTCTCCTACCTTTTGTTTTCCCCACACACTTTATCACATGCCTGTAACACCCCTCCTTTAAAGCACCCCACAAAATCTGAACACATCAGTTCCCACAAGCTCCCCAACTCTCTTCTCAAAATTCTTTCTGTCTTTCTTCTTTCAGCTTCCATTACTTTGGCCTCCTACTCTGCACTACCTTCCTCACCACATTTTTTCACTTTCCTCTTATCCACATCTACAACAACCAAACTTGTGTTGCAATTCTCCGGAATCACCTACGGAAAACGACTCTACTGATTTTGAGTTTGGAGGTTTGCCCCCAATTGTTCCAAAGGATAGTGCCCAAATTCGCACAGATTGATCAGTGAAAATTTCTTTAATTCTGGTAAGATTGTAAATGTTGATATTATCCGTGTATACTTAGAAAAATTGCCCACAAAAGATATTATCAACATTGAATGCCATAATTAGTATCTTGCTGGTGAACATGTTAGTGACACACAAAAACATAATTTATGAGTACCTTAAAATATCCTTGACCCTCAAAACATAGATTTCGTCATCTTATATGAGAAGGTATGTAGAATATTGACATGTCCACCTATGGATTTTTTAGGTAATAGCGACCCTAATTGCATATATGACATCATGGGGCCATCTGGAAATGTTCAAAATCGTTCCATCTTCAAAAGTTGCCCTCGAAAAACCATCGATCCAGACACATTAGTTGTCCATTTATCAACCGTATTGTTTGAGATTACGAAAATTGTTATTTTATCATAATAAATAATAATGAGCTTTATAT
Source organism: Ophioderma brevispina (assembly GCA_023653785.1). Lineage (NCBI taxonomy): Eukaryota > Metazoa > Echinodermata > Ophiuroidea > Amphilepidida > Ophiodermatidae > Ophioderma > Ophioderma brevispina. The sequence continues at coordinate 116,487 of JAMKCH010032872.1, forward strand.
AGCGCCGTTTATACAAGTAGACAAAGCGCTGATGCCTATTATTATACGCTGCCATCAGGAAATCGTCACAATCATTTCCGCTTCACCTAGGTCGACACAGCCGGCCAAGCGCACAATCCTTATCAGCACTTAGAATTGTACTATTCCCGCTAAACAGCCTCCCAAATATCGATTGGAGAGAGACACGTGAGGTAAAGTGCCTTGCCCAAGTGCACAAAACATTGGCCAACAGGGGGCTCGAACCTGCAAGCTTCAGATCAAGCGTCGGCCGTCTTATCCCCTGGACCACATGTCGCCCTCACCTTTTTCTGTAATGGCGTACAATTACATAAATTGCATAATAATGATACGTGGGACACTTTTTGATTTTTTAACATAGCTAATCGTTTTCTACGCATGATTTCTGATATTGAGACGCTGATTAGAAGGTTTATTTCAGGGGGTGTACGAACACCCTTCCCACTCACTAGACTATGAAACCGGTAGGGGAAAGCTCTTGATAGTTCAAAGAAAGATTGCATTTTCATTTTTAAACACGGCAACATTTAGCTTTAAGTTTTTGTTATATTTGGCACAATTTTGAATGTTTTAATGTAAAAGTAATTACTAGTTCTAATGTTGCCTTGTGATACCTTTATATATATCAGACTCAAGTATTTAGTGGCATTTCTCCATCATTATTGTACATGTAAATATTTTTGCGCGGGTGTAACCTTGGGCCCTTTGGTGTCCCCGTTACACGCGTCATGTCAATTGACAAAAATGAAGTTGAATTTGAAGTTTGCCAGGAAATAATAAAACATGACATTAAACACTGTTTGCAGTGTTAAATTAATGTCAGAAGCCCCAGGTTTATAAAATTTATTTGTGTGTACGCTACTCATTTCATGAGACTTTATGAATAAAAATAAGAACGATTACAGTCATATTTGGAACAATCAAAATTGTCCAAGGTAACTCGCCAAGGAGGACACCAAAAGTATGTCAAAATTTGATTTTGTTTAGAACTCATTATTTAGAAAGGTTGGACTCAGAGATTTCGAAATATATTTTTTTGTGTGGCAATTAAAAATATAAAGGATAGTGCTAAAATGCTTAATTCCAAAGTTAGAGATATATCGGATTTTTCGTTTTTCATGCACTAAAGTTTTATGTACAGTATAACATGCCATAGGATACCGTGTAATAACAATTTCCGTTCCGGAATTTTATAACAAGTTGTTATTTCCTATATGAAGGACTTATCGATTTAGTCTTAAGCTTAGTTCACACACACAGTGATTATTATACAGACAAGCATTAAGTACATGCAAAAAACACGATTTGTTTTGAAATTGAGAGCGCCCTCCCGGGGAAATCTCTGAATCAGCCTTTAATTTAGTTGATAACTTGAAAATTTGATGGTTTTGGATAGAGGTGTAACTCGCTGAGATATCCAGTATGCTTTGTTTCATGTACGAATTACCAAAAATGGTGCAAGAACAATTAAATTTAATACTGTTACTTTGCCAATGTTGACTCTTTTTGATATGCTTTGATAGAAAAGCCAAGGAACCCAGTAGATGACAAAATCATTAAACCTGATCAATCACACTTAAATGTCAATATGTCACAGCTGGTACCCAAAAATCATGGGGGTACGAAAGCAACTTTTAGCCACAACTCTTACATGGGCCCACAGCAAATACCAAGTACCAAGTACTCAAAACTAGAGCTTTTTAAAATTTAATTAAAGGCTGACTCAGAGATTTCCAGATGAGGGCGCACTCAATTTTCAAACATATCGTGTTTTTTGCATATACATAATGCTTGTCCATATACTAATCATTGTGTGAAATAACTAAACTCAAATCAAAGTCATATAGAAAATCATAATTTTGTTATAAAATTCCGGATCCGAAATTTTCGTTGTACACGGTATCCTGTGGCACTGTTATACTTTGCATGGAACGTTTTACGCATGAAAACGAAAATCCGATTCATCTCTAACTTTGGAATTAAGCATTTTGGGTGACTATCTTTAGTTCTAGATGACTATTTTTAATTTCTAGACAAAAATATGTTTCAAAATCTCTGAGCCCGCCTTTAATATGTCATAAAATAGAATCATTGGTATGACCCCTAATTTACAGAAACACACATATGGAAAAACTGATAACTTTGAGAATGTTTCTTTCACTCCCCGAATTATATAACAATATCACATCAAAGTATATACAAGTTAAATTCACCAAACGACCAAAATTTTCAACTTAATTTATGGTGACCAGAAAATCGTTTGTAGTTATGAAGTCGGTACGGCTGATAGTGACACACCTAAGGTTATTGATGATGGTCTTGCAAATGTTGGGGTTCTAATGACATCCGCTTGCCGTTAGATGTTTTCTTTCAGAGTTCAGTTTTAACACCTGTTTTCAAAGCTATTCCATTGCACTTTCATCAAGGTAATGATTTTCTTGCGACCCCGTCCAGCGAGCCAAATACCACTCAAAATACATACAGCTCTAATCCAGGTAATCTATCTAGTGATGGAAATGAAACCGTACCACCAAAGAAGACATCACATTTTGCAACACCTGAGGAAAAAGGTGTCACATCCGTAACCCAGTCAACATTGACTGCAGATATAGTCATCGGTGATGTTGTCCCTATTACTACCAAGGGTAACAGAAATGTATCGAGTATTTCTACTACTGTAGCTTCGGCTTCACAATCGGAAAAGCCAAGTTTGGGGAATGCTACTTTACCCTCTCAGAAAGACCGACCCTCTGACGAAGTGTCGCCAGAAACTACTGAGAGTGGTTTATCTTGCCCCGACGGATGGCACAGCTATGGCGATTTCTGCTACTGGGTTAGTATTTTATGCATTTCATATCTATTTTAAAATCTCAGATTTTGAAAGGAAACAGCATTAGTTAAGACAGGTACAATGTTATAGTCGACGGTTTTACCAGATCCGAAGACAGATCTGCTCATAGTCGAGGTAGAATAAAGTTTTAGGCGAGTGACCTTTGACCCCTTAACCATGCATCAGACGAAGAGGTCACTTTTTGTTTGTCAAAGACTAACACGTTAACACTGTTACTGTTGTTATAGTTTGAAATGTTACTTTTACCTTCGACCTGATCACCTTTGATAACAAATGTTCTAAGGTCCCAAGCCTTGAGTGAATGAGTCACTTGATCACACTGCATAATCTGTAGAAAGATTAGCATCATAATTTGAGTTTCTATTACTCTGATCCAACGATTGTTCACTTGTGGACGTTTCAGCAACAAGCTGTTGCTTTCATAAGCGCTTAGGTGATACTGCTAATCCCAATGCTAGTGTAGCTTCTCCCACCAACAGTGTTGCCAGATGATTTGGCAGCTGGGGATTTTTTAGTGGTGATCAGCAGTACACAAAAAAATGTGAAAGTTGATACTGCCCCTCATCTCAGTTCATGGAGGTACCCTTTCTTTTTTTAATTCATTGATCCATCTTTTATACCATGCCTATGACCCGTGCCTCTCCCCAACCAATAACATAATTCTTGTCTACAACGTGGTCTGTTATTGCTGACTTATGAATTGTTTATCTACCGATCCTGATGAACCTCTTCAATGATAGAAAGATTAGCGATTAGTGATTTCTGTGATTCCTAACCTATGACGTTTGTATCCAAGTCTTTTCAAAAAGTGTTGATTGAAGTGTTCGCAGAAGAAGAAAGAAATTATAGAAGAAAGTTGTTTTTCTTTTAGCATATAAAGTTTACATTGTTAATTTTACCTTATTTAAATTATCTTTTCATACCAATATTGTCACAAAGGTTGCCAAATATGTGAATACTTGTCATTAAAAGTGTAGTTATGGGAAGCCTTTTGGAAGACCATTTGAAACATTTATTAGATTACCATTCTAACATAATCATTATAGGTAACACTTTCTTGTGAGTTCGTGAAAACATCTTTGTTCACAGAAGGGTCCAGCAGAAGATCGTTCAAGTTGGCCAACAGCTCGATTGCTATGTCAGGAGATTGGGGCTGACCTAATTAGTTTCCAGTCTTACGAAGAACAAAACAACATAACAATTTCCGCAAATGGGTAAGATAATTGTTTTTTTGCGAAGGTTTTTGGTAGACGTGCACGGCTATTTAACCCCAGGGTCGATAGCCGTATACAATAAATATCCCGAAGCCCAACAAACCATCTTGAAGGACATTGTACCAATACAGCACTACTTCAAATTCGCGCAATCCGGAGATGAGGTTTTATTTGATCGTGACAAATTCGACTTAAACATATCACATTTTCCCTCTTTATGAAAAAATTGTTTAAAAGATTTTCCCTGCACTTTTCCCTGCCTCGATAATTGTTTTTTGCCTTTAAACTTGGGTGCATTTTAATTTGCATATCAATCACAATGTCAATTGAGTTAATCAGTGGGTAGCTTCTTACATCAGACAAGATTCTGTGGTTACATACATGCCAACCGGCCATTTTTGAAGTAGTTGAAAAAAATATAAAGCACAGTGTTACTATGTTTTCCAATATGAAAGTCTACGAGTAAGCATTGATGCAATTTAAGACTCCAGGGATATTGTAAAAAATTATATTCAGGCCAGTGAGTGCGATTTCACTCATCAATCATCAACACCCTGCATGCACTTACACTCAGCTTAAAGCTTGTGAATGTAGTGTTGGTATTGTTCCCTCCACAAAGGACGTGTTTCCTAAAAATATTGGAAACCTGTAACTTCCAAATTTTAGCTGTGCTTGCAAATTGTCATATCTAGGCCTAACATAAAGAACACAGTGTTACCAGCACGCGTGAAATTCGCTTGGCAGCCTACACACACACAGTTCGGGCTAACTAGCATGTGGGGGCTTCTCTCAGAAACTTGTAATGCAGTGCTGTAACTGACGTCTGTGTGTCCATCGTTGGTGTCACCTTGAGTTTTTTGTTTCAATTTGTTAAGGCAGACTGACCCAAGTCTGTGTGGTGTAAATGCTCAGTGATGTTATTAAGGCATCTCGTGATCGCCAAGGTCAGAAATACCCTTTTAACACGATCAGCCTTGTATTGTTCACAAATGATCTGAATTTTATATAATAACAAAACTTGAATTTTGTTTAATTCAAAATGGTCGGATCAAGAATTTCGAATGTCAGAAAACGAATTACAATGGCAATACAAAAACTATCATTTCTCCCAACGCCATTCCGTTTAGGATTATTATTATTATTATTATTGCATCATTCTAGGGGAATTCCCTTTTTCTCTTGCATGTTGAAATAATGTACTTTCTAGGAATCCTTTCTCAAGGCTACAGAGAAATAAAATAATATTTTAAATCCCAAAAATGAGGATACTAAACAGTGTTCTTCCAACACCATTTTGATGGTCAATTAAGACCAGATAACATGGTAAACATGCTAGGCCTGGTATCTTGAAATAGGTCGGCCTGACTGTTACACACTCGGCAATTGTATCTGTTAGAGTTTTAATACTATGGGCCATAACGATTCGCAGGAATGGATTCGCAGGCAACAAAAGAAGTGATAGGATGTTAACTGGTCTATATGTGATTGCAACAAGCTTTGTTTTGCTTTACAACAAAAGGTTGTTGACATTTTTGGTTACCCTAACAAGAAATATAAAACACTTTCTTATCATTCTTAATTACTACTAAACTTGAATTGAACACAACAGGACTAAAAATTCAAAATCATAAGTTTAAAATTTCCAAGGTTACAACAAAACTGCTTTGTGTTGGATTATCCTTGTATCTGATGGGAACCGTGATTATCAGACGTTAGTCTGTATATTGGAATTGGTCTACTTTTGAAAATCCAAAAATGTGCTGACAGAAGACAGTAAGTGTGCACGTATTGGGGGTAGGTACTGCTTTTTGCAGTGTGAAAACAAATTGGACTTCTGTCAACGGTTTTGGATAGAAGGAGTGGTGTTTAGAGCTATAAATTGGATATGTTATGTGTTGAAGTCCTCTCCAGGGCCGAAAGGCTTGTTTTGTTTTGTTTTTTGTGAAGGAAAAAGGTGGAATTTTGGACGAATTGTGAGGCAAGTTGTTTCAAGAAATTGAGTGTTTTGTTGTCCTTGTCCGAACTGGCTATGTGGAATAGTCCATGTTCGTATATAGGGGTTAAACTTAGTAACGTGGTAATGTGTACGCTATTTGCGGAAACAAAGGGCCTGTATGATTTTTCACTGATGGTGAAATTATCCATTTGAGATATATATATATGTTTTATTCTTTTATAGGCTATAGGAAAAATAGTTCATGATGTAGTGTATGAGTAATTTGGCTTGCTTTAATTCTCGGTAAATATTACCTTCTCTGGCTATTAGTGGTCGCGTCAATTGTGACCTCGATCTGTCTTCCATCAGCTTGTGAACAATTGAGCAAATATATAGCAAATCCCTAAGTGGCGCAGCGGTCTAAGTTACTACCGCACATGTATTATTTTCCCCCGTTGGTCCAGGGTTCGAAAATCGATCTAAAGAAGTTTGATTTTTTTGTTGTTGTTATTTAGTTTTGTTCTTATTTGAGCTGTTTGTTACCAGGAAAGATGTGCCCTTATTTTGCTTTTTTTTTTCTCCTTTTTCCCCTTTTTCTTCTTTTTTAATAACCTACACAGCTTAAAGTGAATCACGAAGTTGGGAATAAGTAAAGGCCAAAATGAAAATAATAATGAAAGAAAATTAAAAATGGAAACAAAAGACAATATATTTAAACATAAAATACAAAATAAAAAAATCGAAAGAATTAACAATTGAACAATGAGTGAAAAAAGAAAACGCTAAAAGACAAATAAAAAAATAAAAGACAAATAACAAATAAGAATTTAAAAGAAAAACAATATTAAATTAAAATTAATTTAAAATACATAAAATAATATGAGCAAACTAAATAAAAACAAAAATTAATAACAAAAGTTAATAAACAAAAATAAATGTAAAAAATAATAAAAAAAATGCAACTAAATAAAAATAAAACAATAAACAATGTAGGCCCTACTAAAATGAAAATGAATAAAAATAAAAATCTTTAAAATAATAAAAAATAAAGATAAATTGATAAATTTCTTCTTCTTTATTTCCATATCATCGACATTTATAATGAGAACAATACAAAGGAAGTGAGAAAAAATAATCCAATTATATAGAGGAGGTGACCAAAACTACAAAAATATTGCAACTAAATGCTTAGGTAGCTTATTATGACCCAGTTAATGAATCAAAGCAAAACACTGCAACAAAATTAAAGTTAGATCTAGGTATAAGATATCAGCATATGATGATGCTTTAGCTGCTTTTTAAACGCATACATGTTTTTAGAACACTTAATATTCGGTGATAATTCATTTCAGTATTGTGGGCCCATTGTTCTTATCCCTCTTGATGAAAAAAAATTGTTTTACAATGTCTAACGTAAAACTTATCTGTGCTTCTCGTGTTATGAGTGTTTTTTTATAATTAAAGTAATTAAAAAAGGCATTTGGAAGTTGGTGCTAAACAAAATTGTACATTAACACCCCAAGATCGAGTTTGTATAACATAAAATATATAAGCAAAAAAAAAATAATAATAAAAAATAAACAATTATAAAATTTAAATTTTGATATGCCACGAATGGGCCGGAACACAATACACAAAATACACGTTGGTAAAATATGAAAGGCAAGGAGTTTGTTCAGGAAAGATGTGGCGTGGTACTTTTAAAATACTAATTAAAATAAAAGCAGTAATAATAAACAATGAAACTTGAGCATAAATACGAACAACGTTAGTAATTAAAAGTTTAAAAGAAATTAAGAAATAATCAAAATATTGCAAAGTATTGCCTTCTCTTTTCTTTTCTTTTTTTTTCCTGTTTTTAAGATGATGGAATCGCGATTTGTTGGATATAACTTTCGGAAGTGTTACAATCACAAGCAATCTTGTAGGACTTTCACTAGTCTATTTACGTCATTATTATCATAACCATGCTATCCCCACACTGCGCGGGGGCGCTATAACAGCGGTTCCCTGGCTTTGTACGTGCTACTTGTCACTTCCAATCAAGTATGAAGCCAACTTATCCGATGCATTGTCCTAAAATCCACTCTGTGGCATGTTCGTTTGGCTGTATTCGGACACTTTGGCGAATCCCCAACTCTGGTAGGGGCTGTGTGCAGTTTAGACTTTTGTTTCTTCTGTTTGATGTGTTCAGCTACAGCTAAACCCAATCTGGATTTTAATAAACCTCGTGTGGTTGATAACCCCACCCCCCCCCCCCCCCAAGTAACCCCCCCCCCAAAAAAAATAACCCCCCCCCCCCCAATGTGTTGGTTTCTTTAGGACCCATTGGCTTCTGTACAGGGCCCGGTACAGGGATTATTAGTTATCGGGTGAAGAGAGCTATGATACGGGGAATTACCATGCGCAAATCCCCATGCCGATGGGGCTAGGCTAAGCGAATGGTAACCCTATAGAGCGATGCTGAACCCGATAATGAATTTATTATACCAATGTACTGTAATATTGGCCAATAATTTTAAAAATCAAAAAACAAAAACATTCTTTTTAAAAACAATTTTTTCCATAAAATAAAGTATATTAACCCAATTTTATGCCCAACGCGTAAAGGCAAAGAATCACCACCCGCTCTGTAAATGGATCAGGAGAGTACGCGGACAATGATCCGGAATAATGCGTACTAGTCACCGCTGAATACGCGCTCACTGACATGAACGACAATATAACCCGGTAGGCGTATCCTTTGAACTCTCCTTAGTGGTATGATAATTCCATCTTCACCTCAGGGTTGTGACCGACAGTTCAGGATAGCGAGGTGAATATCCGGTTTCTCTTATTTTGTCTTCTTGGTGCTATGTCTTGACTATTTTTACTGTCACTTCCGCTTTCCCATTGCTTTGGCTGTGGTATGGAGAGTCTTGGCAATGTGAAAAATCCTATTCTCGAGCGAACATTTCATATTCTTTTGATTCTGTGGCTTACAAACTGTGTCGCTTGTCCGTTATTACCTTGCTTGGTATGTACCACGCCATGGCGATCGAATCCTCTCGTGCTTTCAATTAATCACTTCAACTATTTACCTGTCACACAGCCAACTCCCAGTGGTCACTGTTATTGTTTACGGTGAGTAAGTAGTCATGACCTCGGTAGGAGAATAGGTCTTGTGAAATTATACTCCACGGCCCTTTCGGTATTTCGTGAAGAAATCAATCGGCTCCGTGCGCTGCTTATCTTGGTATGTATTACATGCGTTGCATCTGGCAATCATATCTTGTGATGTGACCCGTCATTTCTGGCCAGAAAAGATATATTATGCTCTCCGTCTTGTACCTTCAACTCTCAAATACGTACATTATATGTTTCCTAACATTTGGTTGTTGCAAGCTATTGTACCGTCCACTTGCATCCCTTCTCCCTACCGCCAGTAATTTTGTGAACTTTGCACAGTCACCATCTATCCCGAAATTTCTACGATTGCCGACCCAGACATTTTTCTCCATTTTTTCATTAGGGTACTAATTTTTGATATTTTTCTTCTTTTTCGGTTTTTTTGTTTTTTAAATCTTGTATTTTGATACGCTGTATCTGATGATGTTACTTAAAGTTTTTTCAGAACTTATTCTTACTTAGGCCTAATCAAGTTCTTGTATTCCGCATTCTATTTTTCTCACAAAACTCTTCAATCCAGTACACAGGATCTATTTTCTACCTAGAAAGTGTCAGGATCAGTCGCATCGGTAACTGTGCGGATTTCTTAAGGCCTTAGGCCTATGTTTTTGGTCTATTTTTTTCGTACGTGATAACTTTCAACATAAACCCAAGGCCCCTCTCCCAACATACCAGAAAATCCACCATGGAGCCGGCTTCAACCTCCCTCGTGCTTTCGCCCTCCACCGTTCGGCCGCCTATGCGAAAAAAAGAATTGCCATTTGAGTTGCTTTTGAACCATTGAGTTATTTCGTTAATTTATTTTATATTTATTATGTTTTATTTAGTTATTTGTTGATTTATTTTTTTAGTTATAAAGAAATTATTTGGTTTTGGTTGCGTTTGTCTTTGTGTAATTTTGTTGGTCTGATTCTATAGTAACACAAACTCATCTATTTTGCCAAGTGGTCCTAAAAAGACTGTTTTTGTGGTCCTGAGGAAAGACACCGTTGATTTACAGCTGACAGCCACAAATTACGAAGAATTGCAAAGACTCAAAAGGGGACAGAGGCGTAGTTATGTATCTCCGGTGTGGGGATGGGGTATGTTGAGAGGGGGATGGTCAATACAATCATCCCCCCAATGTTGATGCATTCATGTGTTTGACCAAAATAACCTCAAAATTACCATATAGTTTCAGAGCGCACATGTGCTAGTAATGGATCGTTTCACAAACTTCAACAAACCCCATTTCATTCAGTAAATTTCAGCAACACCAATCCACCCAATGTCAAAAAGAAATTTACGCCATGCACAAAGGAAAGGTAGTTATAATTTATTAGTAGTCAAAAAAGAGGGAAAAAACGATAAGAGGGTATACTTTGTAGACCCCCAAATACTCACGAGAAGAATGACACCAGGACTCAGAAGAAAGATTCAAGAAAGACTTTTATATGGTCCTGAGAAGGACCGTCGATGTACCAATATTGTCAAGAAGTTCAGTTTTATAGTCCTCGAATACACGCGGCACTTAAGATGAATTTCATCAATCATTTGATTATATTCACTTTTTGTTAGGATACTTATTTGTTGTTTAGACATGAGTGAGCAAATACTCCCCGTCGTGTAAGGAGCAAATCCTCCAGCTTAAGAACCAGTCACACTGGAGAGACGATTGCCTGGGATTGCCCGCGAGTGAGAAATTCGTGCGAGCGTCCGGGCCATCGTAAGATTTGGTTTCAATCGTTGTGTAGCAGTCACACTAAAAATTCATCTCGATCATCTACGATAAATGGCACGATTGGTGGTTGGATCAACAGTGGCACAACAGTCCTTGGTGGTGACACGTTGGTGGCCAACGGTCCTAACATTAGCGCGCGGATTGGTCTATATACGTTGCGATTATTAATCGCAGCACTCGCAGGAAGCGTACATTCTTCCACCAATCGTGCTATTAATCGCACCACTCTAACAACGACCAATCGTTACGATAGTCGGCGAACTACATACGACTGACTGCCACCATCGCCACGACCAAATGCGATTGTAGGCGATTGTATGTGACGGTCAAACCTTGGTTCAATCGCATAAAGGTTTTTGAACATGACCGAACACCTCTCTGCGACAGGAGGGACATGTGCGACTCCTGCCACAGCCCCGATCGTCGCCGATCAGTTGGCACACCTTTTTAAATTGCCGCGAAGACTGCTTGCCGTTTGCCAATCGCAACTGTCGCATTGTTGTAACGTCGTATCTCCCAGTGTGAATGGGGCTTTAGCCAGGTTAAATTGCCCCCCTCTCACGTGTTACCACCCATGAGGTTACTTTTATGTTAGGAATTTGTTGTTATACCTGAGTTAGCACTATCCCCGTCGTGATAAGGAGAACAAAGCACTCAGATCACGGCATGAAGTTGAGAGTTGTTAGCTAGTGTTGTAATACCCAGCGAGTAGAGTACCCATGTCGTGAATGCAGTAAAGAATTTGCAAGAAGAAGGAAGCCGAATCAATGACGTATTCAATAGCCAGCATGTTGGTGGACAAGATAGACGCATTCCAGTACTACAATACATTCACCTGTCAATGCTCCCTGGGCAATCGTTAAACATGGATCGATTGACAGCTTAATCTATTGTAGTCCTGGAATGTATGCATCTTGTCCACCAACATGCCTGGTGGCTGACGTCATATTGAATACGATCTATTACGGACCTTTTAAAACTTTCTCGGAGCTCGAAATAAATGCCAATACATGATGTACAGAGGGATAAGGATGCCCGCGGGTGCCGCGCCGGTGCCGCGCCTTGGGACTATGAAAAGTAGCCCAATTTGGGGCAACCCGCGGCGGCCTTTTTTTAGGCGCGGTAGGCGTGTAAAAATTGTGCGGGTAAACCGCGGTGTTGGCAACACTGATGTTATGGGCTGTCCTTCCTGCAGCAGTGTGGCTTCCAAACCCGTCTCCGACGCGTCAGTTTGTATAGTAAATTCCTCTTTGACATTGCATTCGTAGTACCTCAGAACAGGGTGCGTGCGACCATTTGTTTCACTTGCTTCAATGCGTTTAGGGGACATCCCACACAAAGGCGGTATCTTTCTCCGTGAGACGTCTGGGTGGTGGGCAAGTATCTTTACAAGTAGTTGACACATCCCATTATTCTCTGTACTGTCTTTTTGTTCTGCGGTACTTGTGACACTGGTAAAATTTTGAGTACTGTACTCGAAATTTCTTTAGGTGCAGATTCGAAACACATTTTAGTACACGGATAGTAAAAATAATTTCAATCACTCTACTTGTTCACTTAGAAAAGTCTAAATAAATTTACATTTCGATAACATTGTATTCGAAATGTACTAGAAACATACTCGAAATAAACTAAAATCTACTCAAACTGTACTCCTTTTGGATGTCTACGTTTTCCTCTATTTCTTTCCCTATTTCCCCACATACCTACAACATTAATTTGATTAATAATTGGAATAACTTGTAATTTCTTTATGTACTTAATAAATAAGTACAATAAAGTAGTGTGACCTACACTGAATTCCTGTTCACTCAGTCATACGCTCTAATGCCCTACAGTTGATATTATAGCTTTCTGGCCGGTTTCAATAAATTCTCCAAGATGATGAAGAAATATTGAAAATACTGGTTTTAAAAAAGGTGCGCATAGCAATCGGGAACCATTTCTTGATCGTTCATATACTATACGTTAGAAATTGAGCCCACTAGACTTGAGCGCAGCTCTCGCTATCTACAAGACGTATTATTGCTATGAGAGGTTCCCGGTGGCACGTAAAAACGAATTTGTAGGCGAAAAGATACTTGGGAAGGTCTTTTGAGCCGCTGTGCCCTAATCCGTAAATATATAGCCATTCTATTTAGGAATGCATGTGATATATACATTATTTCCGAATTCGGCTACCTTGCTAAACGGACATTGACACTCATCTTCATCATAGGCTTATAATTGGCAGAGATTGGTTTCGTACAATTTACATGCATATTTGTTCCAAAATACCAAAACCCTAATTTTTAATGAGTCTTATTGTATATTCTGGTTCAGAAAATCACTGCTACTGCCTAAACACGTATACAGAACATTCCTTTCGACTTTCCTGTCATTTTATTTCATATTTATTCAGTACTCACAGATTAAAAATAAATAAAATCAGCACATAAAATGTTAAAACAGTAGATGTAAGAATAAGGATGAAATATTGCACAACTAAATTACCAGTTCAAATTTGACACTTCTTGAGATATAGATTATATAAACCATTGAGTACCAAGGTAGCCCAAAGGGACTCTTATAAGGAGGCTATTTCCATTGGGGCCCTCGAGTGAAAACACAAATGAGACAAGTCGGCAAGAAAAAAAAACCCTCTCAAATACAAGCAACATCAAAAATTAAAAATAGTTTAAATTACAAGTATATTGCACATGTATGTGATACCTGAAGGCAACCGAAAAGAGACAGTGATATTAAATTTAATAACACCTGATCACAATTCATGTGCCAAGGCTTGTTCACTCAGATTTTTTTAACTGCCATTTTGAATGTTAAAAAAATTATTTCTGCTTGATAACATTTGGTAAGCAGTTCCATTGTTGGATACCAGTATAAAAGAAAGAATTTCTAGATTGGCCATAAGTTTTTGGCAGAGTAAAGTTGTGTAGGCTACCCCTGGTACTGTATTTATGAACTGTAGACACACGTTTGAAATTGCACTTTAGATATTCTGGTGACAGATCATTGTATATTTTAAAAACCTGGTTTAATTTTAGTTGAGTTACCCTATCCCTCGCAGATAACAAACCAGTTTTATTCCTTTCTCTTTGACCCACATGGCTGCGGGGGCTAAATTCTAAGATAAACCTAACAACTTTATTTTGCATTGTTTGACGTCTGCTTTTTAAATATTGAGGAAGCATTGAAAACCAAGTCGAAAATGCATAATCAAAATGACATAAGATGAGTGTAGAACATAGGACTTTACGTGTTCTGCTATTTAGACATCCCGCATACCTATACAAAAACTTTAATCTAGAACCAGCTTCTCCTCTGCCATATAGCGGGTACTTCGGCACTGGCAAAAGGAGGGAAATTTGGCACCCCGATATTTCGGCACTTATTTCGACACCCGGGTATTTCGGCACAACACTGCTTCATCCAGATATCCAAGAACAAGCCTGTCTCTTACCATATCATCTTGAAGTGTGCCAAATTTACATGGTTTCCTAATTCCTTTAGGCGAATTACATATCGATCTTTGGATTCATGTAGCTGTTGCGTAGCACACTGAAACATGTAGTAGTGATATAATAATTCCACGTTAGTGCAAAATGGTCAATTAAATTAGGTAAGATGGTGTAGCCAACCCATCCATTCTAGTCTGGTAATCACTTCTTTCAGTGTTGCTACTTGTTTAGTTAATATATTGCAACACATTTCCATTTAAAAGAAAAAGAAACAAAGAGCAACACCTCGTAGGTCTACAAGTTTTGTTTTTATTTACGTTGTTGTTGCTGCTGCTGCTGTTGTTTTGTTTTTTTTTATTCCAGGAATAATTCATAATTTCACATTTTAAATAGTGATCCCATCTCTGCTTATTTATTATGTCATTGACTATTTAATGTTATCTCTATTGACTTAATGGTATCTCTAAGTGCTATATTTTGCTTTTCTCCAATGGCGATTGCTTGGTCATGTTTTGCTGTATGTATAGCTTATTGTCGTCCGTCACGCACGATTTTATCCATCTATAAACCGAAACACTGTGGACACGCTCCGTAGCATACAACGCTATACTGACCACAAAGCCGTCTTGTACGGCCATGGAACCTAGGGTTTGATAGCCGTATACAGCTACGGAAACACCAAGACATAACGTAATTCGTGTAGACCTAATATTTTTGTGATCATTGCAGAGCGTCTGGTTATTGGATTGGTTTGAATGACATTGCAAAAGAAGGAGGTACGTACTGATTATAATATGGTTGTATGCCAATTACAGACTCACAGCCCCATCTCCTGAGTTCACTGCATGAACTCAGCACTAACTCACATAAAACCCATACATTCCACAACAGGAACTCACTAAATCATAACTCGCCAAACAAATACTCTGCATACAACTCTCCGCTCACCAAAAGCAGACCCACAAAAGCAACTCGTATCCATTAATTCTGTCCTACCCTGCTCCTCAATAACTCCTCCATCCGATTATAACTCACGAACTCGTGACTCTACATCTATAAAATTTCACAGGCACACGCGCTGCTCAAATGTTTGATTTTTTTAAATTTTATTATGTTATTCTCTAAATTTCTTAGATTAAAATGCAGGACAAATCTGAATTTAAAATAAAATTTGTAGTCTATTAGATTTATTTCAATGTCCCCCAAAAGTTTTTATTCTGAAATGTCGATATGCTGAAAATTCAGAGAAATGACCTTTAGGCGCAATGACTTTTCGGCGTAAAAATCCTATGGAATAAAACTAAGGTTTTTTCTCCGAAAGATTTTAATTCCGAAAGGTCTATATTCCGAAAATTCGGAGAAACGACCTTTCGGAGTAATGACCTTTCGGAGTAAATATCCTATGATAAAAAATGAGGTTTTTACTCATGACTTTCGGAGCAAAAATCCTATGGAATAAAAAAATAAGGTTTTTACTCCGAAAGGGTTTTATTTCGAAAGGTCGATATTCCGAAAATTCGGAGAAACGACTTTTCGAAGTAATGACCCTTCGGAGTAAACCTTTCGGAGCAATGACCCTCTTTTCCGATTTCGGAATAATGACCTTTCGGACCGATTGCCGTTCGGAATAATTTACCCATCGGAGAAATTACCATTCGGAGCAAATGTCTTTGGTAATAAAGATCTGTCGGTGTATACCCCAACGTATTTTGGGCCCTCCTTTTAGTTGGCAACAAAGTGCGCTAAAACGTAATAAATAAAAAGAAATACCCTGAGTGGATTGTTTTTCCTCTACTAAGAAAATGCATAGCACATGGCTTAATTTCCAAATATTTCTGAGACATATTTTCCTAAGGTTTACAAAGAGAGCAATACAACAGTGATGCCCTTTTCAACATATTATGACAAAGTATGGTTTCAAAATCATTGGCCAATACATAAGAAATTAACCATCTGTCATTAAGTTTC